>RJWK010004203.1:33921-60683 GCA_004363435.1 Platanista minor
ATCTTTATTGGAATATAACTGTTTTACAATGGTGTTAGTTTCTGCTTTACAACAAAGTGAATCAATTATACGTATACATATGTTCCCATATCTCCTCCCTCTTGCATCTCCCTCCCTTCCACCCTCCCTATCCCACCCATCCAGGTGGTCACAAAGCACAGAGCTTATCCCCCTGTGCCATGCAGCTGCTTCCCACTAGCCATCCACTTCACGTTTGGTAGTGTATATGTGTCCATGCCACTCTCTCACTTTGTCACAGCTTACCCTTCCCCCTCCCCATATCAAGTCCATTCCCTAGTAGGTCTGTGTCTTTATTCCCGTCTTGCCCCTAGGTTCTTCACGACATTTCTTTTTTTCTTAGATTCCATATATATGTGTTATCATACGGTATTTGTCTTTCTCTTTCTGACTTACTTCACTCTGTAGGACAGACTCTAGGTCCATCCACCTCACTACAAATAAGTCCATTTCGTTTCTTTTTATGGCTGAGTAATATTCCATTGTATATATGTGCCACATCTTCTTTATCCATTCATCCGATGAGGGAGCTGTGCGAACTTCTTGCTTTTGAACCACCAGTCAAATACATATCACTTCCTCCCTGGGGTGTACTAAGTAATCCTTCCCCATGGAAACCAGAGGAGTGGGGAGGAGACATTCCATCCCACACCCCAGGTGTCATGACATGTTCCCGGACTTCATAAAGATAGGAAGATACTATTTCATTGTTTTTAAAATATGGCCTATTTGGGGGGGATGAGGGAAAGGCTATAGAAGAAAATACGTAATCCATTATTCCCGAGGCTCTGTGATGATTTTTTTTTTTTTTTTTTTTTTTTTTGTGGTACGCAGGCCTCTTACTGTTGCGGCCTCTCCCGTTGCGGAGCACAGGCTCTGGACGAGCAGGCTCAGCGGCCGTGGCTCACGGGCCCAGCCGCTCCACGGCATGTGGGATCTTCCCGGACCGGGGCACGAACCCGCGTCCCCTGCATCGGCAGGCAGACTCTCAACCACTGCACCACCAGGGAAGCCCTGTGATGATTTTTATCATCAGTCATTCAGTTGGACAACACCCAAAGCATTTAATTATGGTTAAGAAATATTTTATAGTAATGGGGTGAAAATAAAAGCATTTCTTCTCTAGAATTTAAGATACATTAGGTTTTTTCTATATTTGTCTTTTTCTTTTTTTCTTCAGGATTTGGAGGAATTAGAAAAGAGACTTCAAGTCAGACTGTCAAACACGGAGATGTTGGGTGCTGGTGACTCTGAATACATCACCCTGGCAGATGTAGAAAAGAAAGAGAGAGAATATTCTGAGCAGCTAATAGCTAATGTATGTGATGGATTTTCTTTCCCATATAAAAAGCGTGGTTTCTGGGACACTTCATTTGGCGAGATTAAAGAGATGGTACCTAGAAGCATGTTTAATACTAGATTCCCTGTTGTGTTCTGCCCTGGAGCCAGGGGTCCAGTTTCTGAAGTTAGTGATAGAGAAGGTATAATTAAGGGGCCAAGATTTACTGAGGGAGTCTTTTTTTCCTCTTAATGAATTCTTCTTGTTTAAATTTTACATTGATCTTTTTATCATTCAAAGCAAAGATCACTCTAATCGTGTGTGTCATTACTGGCCTGTGGCTTAGAGCAGAAGCCAGCTGCTAACTTCTCAAACTCCAGGCATCACTCATAAAAGCATGTTTTAAATTCTAGAGAGGATGGCTTCCCTCAAACTCTCTTTTTGGCTTTGGGGTTCTACTACCTGCTGTTCATATATTACAAATTAAACAAATATTTTCTTGGCACCCAGGTGTCGTGTTGGACTCTGGGAATTCAAAATGAACTTAGACCTGGCCCTGCCAGGGAGATGCTCAGGCCTGTCTGGTTGGGGGGGGACTGACAGGTGAATGGATGAGGACTTTGTGGGTTACAAGTGCCATGATAGATAGAAGTATGGGAAGACTGAGGTACAGTGGGGAGAACGATTCATTTTACCCCAGGGTTATGAAGGTCTTTGTAGAAGAAAGGGTCATCAAGAGGCTTTTGCAGAGAAGTGTGGATGGATGCTGTCCAGTGGGTGGGCAGAGAAGGGAGCCAGGGCTAGTCAGCAGGCTGAGCAAGATCAAGCCAGAGGTCTTCCCTGAGGGTTTTCATCTCACGCCAAGGAGATGGGAGTCACTGAAGCAGCAGAGGGTGGCTTGGCCCTGTTTTAGAAGGACTGCCCAGGCTGCTGTGTGGAGGGTTGTTAGGCGCTTTGGGGGCTAATCCAGTAGGAATTTCATGAAGGCAATTGCAGTAGGGATGAAGAGGTAAGAAAAAGTGGGAGAGCTGATAGGGTGGTGTCTAAGGAGGTGGTGGTGGGAAGAGGAGGGTATAGAGGATCAGGTCTGCGGAAATAAGGGTCCCAGAATGAGAACAAGTTGGGAGGGAAGATGGTGGGTGTGGCTTGACGTCCTGAGTTGGAGATGCCTGGGGATGGAGAGTCTCCACTAAGCTCAGGTAGGATCTCATGGACAGCCAGGATATTCTCGGGATGAGATGGCTAAGGGAGGGTACTCAGCCCAGATTCTGGTGATGCATGGACTCCCCAAAGCAGTGGAGTATCTTGTCTGTGTCTGCACATTTCAGGCAGAGGATTGATGGTTCTCATAAGATTCTCTGAAGTATTGGTGTCCTTCACTAACAGAGATGCTTCTGGTCCAGGGGTGTGTGTGGAAGGGGTAAAGAAAGGAGCCTCATGCCAAATCTTGGATCTTGCCAGCATTGAAGGAGCCGGAGTCAGGGAGAATCAAGACAAGAAGCAGAGTATGGACCTTGAAGAACCAGGAGAAAGTCATGTCATGGATGCCAAGGGGATCGCGCGTTTTTCAGAAGAACGGAGTGGGCGAGCTCGCTCTCTGCGATGGGAAGAGGAGAGGCAGAGCTGCTTGGATGTAGAACTGTAGAACTCTGTTTCCGGATGTGCAGGAATTCACGGATGATAGTCCTCCACATTCTCTGATAGCAGTTGGAAAGGAAGTCATCTGATGGGGCGAGAGGGGCCAAGAGCAGGGTGTGAATGTGAGGGAGGAGGTGGCCAGGGCAGATAAAGGGTTTGCTGAGCTGCCACGAGGCCCCTGAGACAGGACACCAGACTTTCGAAGAGGTGCCGGTCCATGCAGGTGTGGGTTTTCTCCTGGCCATGCCTAGCCCCTGAGAGATGGCTGGCCAGATGAACTCAGAGTTTCACGTCATCATCTCTCTCCACCTTTAGCCATAGCAAGATCAGCATGGGCTTCTGGAGCCACTGAGCCCTGACCCCTCCCATACCCTGCCCAGCAAGCAACATCCGTCTCAGCATCTGAGAGGTGAAGCCAAGATGGAGAAAATCACAGCTGTGGGAGTTGAAGGGACCTGAATCAAATATGCCTCTGCTTCTTGTTGCTTCTGTGACCCTTGACGAGTGACCTAACTTTCTGAGCCTGTTCCTTGTCCCTCCGATACATATTTTATCTAGAAATAAAATGTGTGAAGCACGGAGCCTGGCTTATAACCTGCATGCCGTAAAGAAAAGTTGCTATGACTATAGGCATCGTTGTTCTCAGAGTCTGGAAGGATACGGTGACAAAAATTTAGCCCCCAACATTCTAAACCGTTTGGCGATTCCCTACTCTGCTCCTGAAAAGATGGTGGAGAAAGGAAAAAGATTTGAAGGCAAAATGTTTTTATGGTCATCGTCATCTCTGTCATATTGTTCTTTTATACTTTTAGGACAATAATCAATATTTAAATGGCCATTCACGCTTTTATTTCCAGGATGCATTTAATCCCCTTTAAAGATCTGGAAGCTTCCAGGAGCGCATTGTCGAATTTCGTGCACCCACCCCACTCCCTACCCCACTGCTGGGCAATCTTTCAGCTGTTTGAGTTGGGGGATCTCATGGCGCTTGCCTTCCTTAGTTAGCAGCAGCCCGTTGGTGTTTGCTGAAAAGCCACCTCAAAACTGACTGGCACCTACAAAGAGGAACCTCTGGAGAATGTGATTGTTGCCAAGATAACTTTCTCCAACTTGTAGAATTGTTCATAATCTCAGTTTGTGATAAGGGGTGAATAGTAATGCCCAAGCCTGAGCCGGACAGCTTTAAAGCTTTCTTAAATAAGTTTTCTCCCCCCACCTCTTGCATCTCATTCTCATTTCACAGATGGAAGCTTTCTGGAAACAGATGGAAAACATCCAGCACTTTCTGGTGGACCAATTTAAGTGTTCCAGCTCCAAAGCCCGACAGCTCATGATGACTCTGACAGAAAGAATGATTGCAGCTGAAGGGCTATTGCGTGATTCTCAGGATTTGCAGGCTCTGGTAACGCTGGAGGGGGCAGGGAGGGAACGTGATATTCAAACTAGAGACGTGGAATTCGGAAGCCTGGAGCACCGTAGGGGTCATTAAGTTCAACACCTGCCGATTGTAGAAAGGGTTATAGAGACCAGAGAAAAGCAGTGTATCCATCAGTCATTTATCTGTCCATCCATCCATCTAACCATTCCTTTAGTGGAGAGACTGGCCCGCCCCACGTCACTACAGCATAGGGCACTGGTGGTTCTCAATCCTGGCTGCACGTTGAAGTTATCTGAGGAGGTTTAAATAGTACTGATGCTTGGGTCCAAGATGGGTCCCCATCCCAGAGATTCTTAGTCTGGATTTTTTAAGGTTCCAGGTGACCACAGTGAGTAGTCATAGTTGATGCCCACTGGTGTGGATGGAGCTTCGGTTAGCTCTCCTGGACAGCCCCATGTATCACCTAGGGGGCTTAAAATAATGCCCATGTCCCGGGCCTCTTGCACAGAGATCCAATCTGGCATTGCTCTTTTTAAAACTCCCCAAACAATTCTGATGTATAGCTGGGAGTGCAAACCACTGGCGCAGAGGAATCCACAAATCCAAATCCGACTTTGAATCTAAGCTTAGCCACTTGAAGCTGTGTGATCTTGAAGAGGTTACTTAACCCCTCTGAGCTTCAATTACAGTACTTAAAAAAGGTGGTCTCAGGAGTTGCTGCAGGCAGGGCCTGGGAAAATGCTCTGTCACTGTCGGGTTTTGTTGTGGAGGTTTCGGTCTAGCCCTGCTGTGTGCAAAGGCCAGGGCACTACCCGCCCGTTTCCCCTTCCTCTGACCTTGAGAACTCATGAAGTACATTTCAGACCTGTGCACCTGCCCAGGGCACTCCTGACTCAGAAACCTGCAGCAGCCGCCCTGCCCTCAGCTCAGAGACTCAGCTCCTCAGACGTGAGGAGAAGGCGCTGCTGAGTGGAGCAGTCCCTGCTGCTTCTGCACAAACTGCTCTGCTTCTCAAAGTGTGGTCCGCAGACCGGTAGCATCAGCGTCACCTGAGAGCTGGTTAGAAATGCAGAATCTCGTCCCCCCTCCCGAATCAGGATCTGCATTTTTAACAAACTCCCAGGTGCACACAGCTGTTTGAGAACTTCCTTTGCTTTTGCTTGTCACGTACACGTATAGTTTCCTTTCCCTCCTCGGCACTGCTGAAAGATAGACACACAGATATTTCATTCCCAAAGAGCAGAGGAGCCAGCTAAGCGACTCACCTAGGACTCCCATGTTGCCTAATGATATCGCTCAGCCTGTGCCCCAGGCTTCCTGGTTTGCTGTCCAAGGCCCTTTGAATTGGATTTTGATTTGATAAGGCTGCCGATATGAATGCTTATCAAAAGAGAAAGATCTGTTTCCTTTTATTCTTTTCTTCTTTGTATTTCATTATTATTCCATCAGCAGGATATTGATGCAGAAAAAAAAACGTATCCTTAGCTGACTCTGGCCTGAGTGTTAGCCGGTCACTTCCACATAGGAAGAAGGGAAAGAATTTTCTCCAGGTTATCTGTAGGCCTTTCCTTCTGTCAGCATTTCATGAGCGCCTGCTGTGTGCCACATCCTGTTACAGGAACAGTGTTGCAGACTGGAGCTAGAAACCTGAGTTCATCCCACAGTTGCCTCTTATTAGCTGTATGACATTGAACAGGTTACTTAACCTCTCTGTGACTCAGTTTCATCATCTGTAAAATGGGAATCTGAATAGCATCAGCTCTGAGAGTGTTAGAAAGTGGACAACATGTAAGACCTTTAGAACAGAGCCTGGCCCAGGGGAAGTGCTCAGTATGTGATACAGATTAGACTCTGGCAGGCCAAGTGTCAGCAAACAAAATAGACATAAACAAGTCATCCTGATGATGCATGGAAAGAGCTACAATCTCTGTTTGTGCAGAGAGGGACGGGTTGGCTCTGCCTGTATGTCAGAGTATGTTGTTGATAAACTCCAGAAGAATTCAGATTCTCAGGTGGGAGACATCTGAGAACTCTGGCCTGGGCAGTCGGAATGTGTCGCGTGGAGTTGCTGAATGTCAGAACTGGAAGAGCCCTGGAAAGGGCCCCAGAGGTCATCAGAATCAGCTTCTAGGGATGCTCGAGAGAAAGAAGACGGTAGGAGGGATGTGGGGACCTGCTGTACATAATTATGACACATTGCATTCATGAGCACCTACTATCTTCTGTGCTTTACCTATTTTAACTTATTTAATGCTCACATCCACTCTGTAAGTCAGGCGTAGGTGAGGACACCGTGCCCAAGGTCATGCAGGTCTGGAGCCAAGTTTGAGCCCGGGCACGTTTGAGGACTGGCTGCAGCTCTCAGAGCCAGCAGTGGCCCGCTTGCCTCCCATGCAAGTCCCTTTACTCCTCCCACCTTCCATCTGATGCCCCTCTGCTCATGCTAGCCTCTCGACTCTACTCTTGTCTTTCCTTGAGTATAAATCCAGAGACTGAGCTGTCACTCTGCAGCCGGGTGGCCTGACCGTGATGCCTTAGAGGTGGCTGCTCTGGGCACTGGGCGCTGTCCCTCACGCCCTGAGCCTCGCTGGATCCCTTGCCGGCCACACCTGCACCGAGCGCTTATCCTCTTGCGCCCTCTAGCGGTCATGGGCCCGCTGACGGCCGTCGGGCTTATTTAGTTGGCAGAGAGGAAGGTTCAGAGCCGCCGTCCCTGGGCTATTTGGGTGGCGTTCCAGAATAAACCTCAGTGCTCTTGTCCATAACTGGGGCATCATTGTCCTTGCCCTGTTCACACGTTGCTCAAACACAGACCAGTGCAGTTCAGCAAACAGTAAGGCTCAGGGCTGGTTACCGGTTGTTGCAGGTATGGCTGCTGTCTCAAGGGCTCTCAGTCCAGCCAGGGACTGTCCCTGTGCTTAGACAGAGGCACAGGAGCAGCAGAGATGGGAGGAGGGGGCCGTGGAGGTGGAGGGAGTCAGGGAAGGTGCCACACAGCGCGTTAAGGACGAGCAGGACCTGGCCAGGCAGGGGAGTGAGAGGAGGCCGGGAGGGTGTTCCAGGTGGAGGCCCGTGTGTGCAAAGGCCGGGTGTGCTGGGCAGCCAGGAGCAAGGACGTGTGTGGGACGAGGCTGGAGACTCAGCCAGGCTTGGTCCTGAAGGGCCTCGTGTACCGTGCCCAGGAGTTTAGACTTGGTTTGAAGGCAGTGACTGCAGGGTTTGGGCCCCAGGATGGCAGAGCCACGTTTGCACCTCAGAAAGGCCCCCTGCCTGCCGTGCGGGGCGGGGCGGAGCGCAGCAGGCAGGTGGGAGGCTGGCAGAGCAGGGACGGCCCTGGGCAGTAGCCCAGGGCGGAAGTGACCAGGGCCTGAGCTGGCCGTGGCTCTGGGCCAGCAGGAAGGGGATGGAGCGGAGGGGTGTGAAGGAGGCAAGGTTGGCGGCGTGGTGGGGAAAAAGAGGGGAGGCGAACTCAGGCCACCGTGCCGGGGGTCCTGGGGGCCCACCGAGGTGGGAAAGGTGTCCTTCTGAGGCGCAGGGCATGCAGCTTTAACGTGGTGCACGTGCTCTCATTCTACAAGGTTCCTGGAACGGCTGCTCTCTGAGACACGAGGACAGGAGATGCAGACCTGCAGGGTCTGCCCCTGCCTCTGGTGGACATTTCCTCCATGGGAGAGGCGTCCTGTCCGAGAGCCATGTCCTAAGTGGAGGACAGCGTGGTAGGGCAGGCAGGCCTGTTCTAAAGTCTGACGGCTGGGGTCCCCCTCCAGGTCCCCCTCTGGTAAATCTCTTTAATCCCCAGCACTCTGGTTCCCGGAAGCTCGAAAGCCAAAAGTCGCGGGACCTTTATTGTTTCTCCTAATGTTTCTCCTCCAGGGCTGTGGAGGCCTGAGGCCCCGTCGACTGGGGAGGGATGACAGTGGGAAAGGGGGACTTCCCTCTTTGGTCGTGTGCATTTATTAAATTCCTCCCCAGAAGCGTGGCCCACTCACCGAGTACCAAGCGCTTTCCTTGTGTTATGCGGCGTCAGCCTCACCACGTCCCCGTGCGGGACCATTTTGTCCCCATCTGAGGCGCACACACAAGAAGCTCGTGAGAGCAGTTTGGTCTGTGCTCTGCTCATAGGGAGGTGGGGCCCCAGGACCAAGCCCGTGACTGTTTACAGACTCTCATGGGCAAGTACTGACCCAGGGCGTTCCAGCCCCTTGTCGCCTGTGTTTCTCTTCTTAGGACACTCTGGAGAGGACAATGGGGCGGGCACACGTGGCCAAAACAATTGAGTTCCTGAAGCTGCAGATCCGGGAGGAGACCAGATGCCACCTGGCTGCCATCTCCCACAGCCTGGAGCTGCTGACCGTCGAGGGGAAGCTGTCGGGGCGGCAGAGGGAGGAGTTGCTGACCCAGCAGCACAAGGCCTTCTGGGAGGAGGCGGAGCGCTTCGGCAGGGGTGAGCGAGTGGGCCAGGCCCGGGCGCCCGGCACCCCGTGTGTGCTGCAGGCTGTGTGGGCCAGGGCTGGTGGCGGCACTTGCAGGCGTCGGGAGCAGCTCCGGCGAGGCAAGCACAGGCTGCCATCCCAGGTCGCCTCCTAGGGTCCGGGATTGCCTGTTCTACATCGCCACCAGTGATTCAGGCTGCCAGAGAAGCACCCGGAGCATGCAGAGGGCAAAGGAGGTGGGAACGCCCAGAAGCCCTGCACGTGTCACGGGGCCCGGCTCAGCTGCAGGGGGGTGAGCGTGGACAGGGGTCAGGAGAGGGAACCCAGCGTGGCTGTTTCCCACACGTGCTACTGCTCCCGGGCCAGACCCTGGGAGATGGGCAGATCAGGGCTCAAGACATCAAGGGCATCTGGGACTTAGTCCAGCTCCCACCGCTGGTGGGACCCGCAAGAGGAAACCCAGGTGTCTCACCTGCAGGAGGTGAGCACATGGAAAACTTTCTGTTGGCTGGAACTTTGGACCGTGTAGAATCTGAATGCATCTGTCCTTGGGGGTCACCACACACAGTGTTCTGGGCTTTATCAGTAGGAAGCGAGTGGCTGGGATGGGATGGTGAAGCAGCCTCCTAGGTGGGGCTCTGTTGAACTTGGACAAGATGGGGGAGACAAGGAGACAGTCACGGGTGGAGGGAGGACCCTAGGCAGAGGGAGGACTCCGGTCTCCTGGCCACCTGGCCACACTCTTTTCTTTGGTGCTAGAGGCTAAACAGATTCTCAGGTCAAACCTAAGGAAGTGTGCCTGCATTAGGGCAAGTGCAGAAGGAGGTGTGACGTGTGTGTGTGGCGGTGGGGATGGCGTGAGATGCTGAAACCAACGCTTCCAAGGACAGCAGACCCCTCGTCGCCAGGCCCTCACTTGCTTCAACAGCTTCTTTGCTCAGCATCTCTCCCAAAACCCAAGTGAACAGAATCTGGCCAACCTCTTCCTAGGCTGTACTCCCAGGAGCCTACTCTGGGGTCCCACGCTGCCCATGCCCCCTCTTCCTCCTCCCCCCTCACCGCCCCGGACCTCATGCTGCATAATTTCTTCTCCTTCTGCGTTCCTCATCTTCCCTGGACTATTGAGCATCTTGAGAGCTGGGCTGGGTCCTGCTCACTGGTAGACCCCAGTTCCCGGCCCTGTACTTGGCACGCTGCTGGGGCCGAATGACGCACGTGGGCTGAAGGGAGGTTTTAGGCTCCGCCCCTCTCTCCCCAAGTTCACCTTCCCCTGCCACAGGGGGCCTTGCCCTTGGGTTCACCCTCCTCTTCTGCTGATCTAATAACTCACCCTGGCAGTTTTTTTTGTTTGTTTGTTTGGCGGTACGTGGGCCTCTCACTACTGTGGCCTCTCCCGTTGCGGAGCACAGGCTCCGGACGCGCAGGCTCAGCGGCCATGGCTCATGGGCCCAGCCGCTCCGCCGGCATGTGGGATCTTCCCGGACCGGGGCACGAACCCGCGTCCCCTGCATCGGCAGGCTGACTCTCAACCACTGCGCCACCAGGGACGTCCACCCTGGCAGTTTTTGAATCTCGACTCCAGTCTGACATGTCACTATCTTCCTGAAGACCCAGGCTCTCTGTACCCTGTGTCACCTGTCCCTCCCTCTGCCACCTACCCCTCCCTCACACTCTTTTCGCCAGGAAAATACCCCTTTGTTTACTTCTTGGTCAAGTTGGCTGGCCGCCCTGCACAGCAGTTACATGAAACCTCTTATGTTGCTCTGAGCCCTGGGCCCCAGGGGGAGGGCCCTGAATGATAAAACCAGAATAAAAAGGGGACTTGCCCCAGAGTTTCTGACCCTCCACGTGCTGGCAGAAGCAGCCAGTGGAGGTTTCGCCGGGGGAGCAACCTTGTTTTATTTCAATTTCAGAGTTTGTCCAGCGAGGCAGAGACCTGGTCAAGGCCTCACTGGTTCACCAGGCGGAGGGGATGGCAAGGCTCGCGCTGGCCCAACAAAAGGAACAGAGGAGCTTCCTGGCCACGGCGCCGCAGACCGCCGACCCCGAGGAGTTCCTCCAGGTGACCTGCTCCTGACTCGCTCCCACGTCCGTGGGCACAGCCGTCCCAGGGAGCCACGCGGGTTGATCAGGGTGGCAGGAGGGGGTTCGACCCCCCGCTACTGTGCTTGGGAAGCCAGAGGCTTTGGCATCTGCCAGACAGGAGGTCTCTCCTCGCCTCCCACCTGTCAGCCCAGTGACCTTAGCCACCTCCCTTGGGCTCTGCATCCCTAGCTTCCTCGTCTGTAAGCCAGTGGCTCGAGCAGCACCGCCCTCACTGGGACGATGGAAAGACGGTGGGAGGGGCCGTGGAGAGGGTTTCACACAGATGGCGCAGGGCAAGGGCCCAACCTGCGATGCACACCAGTGTGCGATGTCCCCAGAGGGGACCAGCGCGTCCTGGATGTAAGGCAGGTTGTCACACAGGGATGGACCCCCTCGCTGGGTCAGGTGGCAAGTCAGGGGAGGACCCTGCATGTGAGGCTGAGCAGGCAGGACCAGGGAGGTGGTCAAGCTGGCCAACGCTCATGGTCTTGACTGGGAAAAAGACAAGGAGGCCGGCTGGAGGGCAGGAAGCAAGGTGTCACCCTGCTTGAGGGATAGCAAGTGAGCTGGTGCCAGCACAGGCTGGAAGGGCCAGGGCTTGCAGTTCGCACAGAGAGAGCAGGACTCTGCCTCAGTGTTTCCCTGTTGGTGGAGGTGGGGCGGGGATAGGCAGGGCTGCTTGTCAGTGGCCGTCCCCCAGGGTTGTTAAGCGTTTGGGTGCTGAGGCAGCAGGACCTGGGTTTGGATGCTGACTCTGCCGCCATGTCTGAGTGACCTTGCTAACCCTCTGGCTTCCTCATCTGTGCAATGGGAATCATAGCACCCACCTTGCCAGGTTGTTAAGACTCAGCCAGACCAGTAAGGGGCAGCCATGGCCTGACTCTTTCTCTGGGTCCTTCTGCTCTTCACTAGCATTTGCTTGTCTCAGCTCTGCCGAGGGGATGGCAGGACTGTAGCTGGGTCCAGGCTCAGCCCAGAGCCCAGACACATGCCCTCCTTGGGGGCCAGCATGGTGGCAGCGGCTATACCCCAGTGAGAAGCCAGCATCCAGAACAGAGGAGAGGTCTTCACGTCCCTGGTTCCCTGGTCCAGTGCCCTTTCCCACCCACAGAGCCTCCTCCCAGGGCCCACGCCTGGGGTTTCTGGGGTTTGTCATACCGTGGGGTGGGCGCCTGTTTTTGTCTTTAAGAAGATCCATTTGAAATGAGAGTGAAGAGATATGATTATACAGTCGTTTGTTACTCTGAGATTTCTAGACGCTCCTCTCTGACATCACATTGCTCAGTGCAAGTCCTGAGTGCGGAGACGGTGACAACGTCAGCTCTGCAACCCAGGACTTCAGCACAGCCAGGACCTGGTGCTCAGGAAACATGGGTGCTCAGGAAACCTGGTGCTTAGGAAACATGCTGGTGCTCAGGAAACATGGGACCAAGGAGGGAAGGGTTGAGCGCATGCATGCATGCATGCCTGAAGGAATGAAGGAATGACTGAATGAACAAATGAATCAATGAATGATGGATGGAAAAACAAAGGATCACATAATTGAATGAACAAAAAAATGAATGAAGAACCAACAAATGAAAGAAGAGTCAAACGAATGAAGGAAAGAATGAATGAACACGTGAATGAATGGATGGATGGATGGATGGATGGATGGATGGATGATGGGTACAAAAGAACAAATAATCGAATGAATGAACAAACAACAAAAAAGTGATTGAATGAACAAGGAACTGATGAATGAGCACAGGCTTTGGCACCACGTGCAGCCCCTCCCTCTCAGCTCCCCTCCCACTCTGCCCCCCACCAAGGCCAGCGGGTTCTAACTGCCTGGTCTCTGTTGCTGTTGCCCCTTGAGCTGGGATTGCGTTGGCTCCCCATCTTCCTTCCCGGGACCCCTCCTTGTGCTTCAAGACTCAGCTTACTCATTTCCCCCATGGGGCCTCGTCCCCTACAGCTGCACCCTAAGAGGAGTCCACCCTCTGTGGTTTCGCCTTGTGGTGCCTTCTGATGTGTCTGGGGCATCTGGTGCATGCCTCCCTGTCACTCTGCTGGGCTCCTTGAGGTCCATGTGGAGTCTGGCTGGCCACTGACCGCACTGACCTCCAGTGGCCCTGCTAGGCCTTGGGCTCCGCAGGGTGGGCCTCCCAGGGCCTGGATGGTGGTCCCCAGCAGCTGAAATCATAAAATGATGTCTGGGTGGCTTGTGGCCAGGAGAGAAGGGTGACGGGGGTGCTGGTCGCACCTCCTCCTGGTGGGCACACAGACAGAGTCACAGTCTGTGGTTTTCCTGGGGGTCGGATTCACTGGTCCTGGGCTCAGCCACAACTCACAAGCCATGAAAGTCACATACATCCCTGTGCCTCAGTTTCCTCGGGTATAAATTGGGGTGAACATCCTTCCAACCTGAGAGATGGGGGTCAGTTGAGGAGGTTTTTCTGGGAAAAATATCAGCATGTTCCTACCAGATTCAGCTCCTGTTTTACTCACAGGTTTTCCACGAGGTCCTGGAGAGGCAAAGGCTGAGTCGGAGTGACCTGGAGGAAGAGGAGAATGTCAAAGCCACCAAGGCCGTGGCCGCCCTCTGCCAGGTATGTGGTTTCCAGGTGGGACTGGCAGGAAAACCTCAGGATCCGAGCATGTGTGAGAACCTCATGTCCTCCTGGGCTGGGGACCCCGAGACCCTCTTTGGCAGAAACCAGGGAGGGAGGTTGGTCCAGGTCACATTCGGGACCCTCACCTCCAAATGTCCCTAGAGGCAAAGGTCTTTGGAAGTCAGCTCACCCAGGATGAAAATAGGCCAGCATTTGTGGGCGTCACGAGTGTAGAGCGGTGATGAGGAAGGAGGGTTGGGCTTGAAACGGAGGCCTAAGTTCCAGTGCTGGTGCCACCTCTTTCTCCCTGGGCAACCTCGTGCAGCTCTGGAACGACGGCTGGCTTTGAGAGAACAGGAGAGAGAGCACCCGAGCCCTCCAAAGCCAGAGGGGTTCCCGGGATAGGACAGTGACCAAGACAGGCAGAGCACCTGCCCCGGGCAGGACCCACAGCTGCTGGGAAGGTGGAATGTGGCCCCGGTCAAGAAGGAAGGTGACAAGTGCCGCTGTGGTGGGGAGTACCCTGGAGAAGGTTCACCTGGACCCAGAGTGCCTGTGTCTGCGTCCTGGCTCTCCTCCCTCCTCGCCGTGCGGCCTCCAGAACAGTACTTGGCCTCTCTAGTTCTCGGTTTCCCCATCTGTGAAATGGGGCCAGTGATGCCCATCTTCATGGTGGTGGTGTGAACACCGAATGCACGTGAGGCCCTTGGACAGCAGCTTGCACCTGGGACATGCCCAGTCTGAATTGGCTGCCCTTACAACATCCCTGCTGACGGGTGCAGAGAGGAGGGTTGAGAGACATAGGGGTGAAGGTGAGTTCAAGGACGGCCATCCGCCTGAGGTGATGCCTGAGATGGGCTTTGAATCAGGAGGTGGGCTCCAAGTGGACCAGGAGTCAGGGGGCAGCCCACACAGGACATGAGGATGGACGGGGAGTGCCGCCCCTCGTCATGATGGTGACTGTGTGGGGTTCAATGGTGTCTGTATGAGTTTTCAGAGGCTGCCATATCAAAGTACCCCAGCCTATGCCTTAAACACAGACATTTATTGTCTCACTGTTCTGGAGGCTAGAAGTCCAAGATCAAGGTATCATCTAGGTTGGGTTCTAGTGAGGCCTCTCTTCCTGGCTTGGAGATGGCTGTCTTCTCACTGTGTCCTCACATGGCAGAGGGAGAGCTTGGGTGTCTCTTCCTCTTACAAGGACACCAGTCCTATCAGGTTAGGGCCTCACCCCGTGACCTTGCTTAAGCTTCTTTATCTCCTGAAAGGCCCTGTCGTCAGATATAGTCACACTGGGGGTTAGGGTTTTAGCATATGGATTTTGGAGGGACATAATTCAGTCCATAATAGTGTACCTCAAATTTCATGTCCACCAGGAACCTCAGAATGTGATCTTATGTGGAAATAGGGGGGCTTTGCAGATGTGATTATTTAAGAAGAGAGCATTCTGGATTAGCATGGACCCTAAATCTAATGACTGGCGTCCTTATATGAGAAAGTCATAGTGAAGGCAGACACACGGGAAGGTGGCCGTGTGAAGACCGGCAGAGACTGCAGTGATGTGGCCACAAGCCAAGAAACACCTGGAGCCTCCAGAAGCCAGGAGGAGCAGGAAGGACCCCCCCCCCAGAGCCTCCAGACGTAGCTGACACCTTGATTTCTGACTTCTGGCCTCTATAGCTGTGAGAGAATAGACTTCTGTAGTTTTGGCTACCCAGGAAACTGATACTGGAGCCAGTCTTGTTCAGAGCCAGCCACTGTTGTAAGTGCTTTCTGAGTGTTTGATCATTTTATCCTCATGAGAATCCTATGAGGCAGAAACTGCATTTTCCTTCCTTCACAGATGAGGAGCCAGGAAGGATTTTCTTGAGAAAAGTGCAGGGTGGGATTCAACTTGTCAAAGCCCCAGGCTCCCAGACAGGAAAGGAACAACACCATGCTTGGGGGGAGTCAGGACTCAAATCCCTAGGCTGGGAGTGAGCATACTGAATTCCAGTCCCCTTCTGGGTACTAACATGCTGTGTGACCTTGAATTGGTTACATAATCTCTCTGTGCTGGCCCAACCATCCTGCTCAAGTCCTACAGCCAATAAGCAGAGAGATGGGATCTAAAGTAAGTCTCTCTAACCTTAGTGCTGATGTCCTCGCCATGACCCATGCTGCTGAGCGTGGGCTGTGAATACCGCAGTGAGGACAGGCTCTGGACTCAGATGGCCTGGGGTCCAATCCCAGCCCAGCCATTGACCAGCTGTGGGGTCGGCAGCAGGTTATCTAACTTGCACCTCAATTTCCTCTGATGCACAGCAGAGTCTGAGGACTGCTGCCTTGGGGGGATGGGGTGAGAGTCCAATGGACTAAGACCCATGGGCAGATGCCACCGATGCTGCGCCCACCTGAGCTCTTGTCCAGCTGGGGACAGTGTCCAGCAGGCTGACACTTCCTCCTTTGAGCTGCAATTAGAATCTAAAGTCTTGGTCAACTAAATGCCACTTTCCTCCTCCACAAAGCAAGGATAAAACACTGATCACTGCTACAAGGAGGAAATATATGTGGAAGTGCCGGGCCAGTCTCAGTGGGTGGCAGTGAATACATCATTTTCAGTAAAGATTCGATGATGCTGATGTGACCACAGCCTCATGCCCCAGCAACGTCCTTAGGATATTGTACACTTGGCTTACCGTGGCTGGTCTGGCTGCCAGCCCATTGACGTTTGCACGAGGAAGTAAAGACACCCTTGTTTCTAGCATCAGGAGAGCCCAGCAGGTGTGAGTGAGGGGTGATGGCTGCTGGAGTCTCTGTCTCGGAAGCAGGCACTTGGAAATGCCCTGCATGAGGAGGGCTCAGGGGCAAGGCGAAGGGGCCAGCAGTTCTGTGCATCCGTGCAGGTGCTTTGGAAAGAAATGGCCCAAGGCCTGTGCCAGCTTCTCTCCCAGAGTCAGTGCAGAGCTCTTTCCTATGATTCACGTCGTCATTGCACATCAGGCCCTCTGGCACCAGATAACTTTGGTTTATTTTACATCCCTTAATTGTGGAAATCATTGCCTTGGGTATTGGAAACTGCTTTATCTGATATTTCCAAAAGGTGGAGGTTGAAATCCTCTGGTGTGGTAGAAGGAAGCCAGTTGGAAGGTTGGAATGCTTGGCGAGGACATTCCCGGGTGGGCGCCCAACGTTCCTGGGTGGGCGACCTTGGGCAAGAGCCTTAACTGCTCCAAGCCCATTTCCTTATCTGTGAGGTGGAGACAGAGAGCCTGTTGACCATGATGACAGCACAGGAGGGCAGGGCTGAGGGCCTCACGTGGCAGGTGCTCAGTTAACACCTTCCCTTCTGCCCCATCACTGAGTGTGTTGAGCAGGAAGCCTTGAGCCCAGGGGTGGCGAGCATGACTCTGGACCTGGGGACTGGGGGAGAGTGTGGCTTCCTCGCCGACCAGCTGTAAGCTTGTGAGCCTGTTAGTTCATTCATTCAATGAATATTATCGAGTGCTGCTTTGTGCAACCCACAGTCTCAGCACCGGGGCCTCAGCAGTGAACCAAACAGATAAAGTGCTTATTTTTGTGGAGTTGGAGAGGCAGCAACACATGTGGGGTTCCAGCAGCCGCAGCAGCAAGGAGACCAGTGTGGCAGCTCTGGGGGAAGGGGAGACAGGTACGGGCTAAGGTCAGAGTCTTGTAGGGCCTTGCGGCCCATCCAAAGATGTTTGCATTGACTTCTGAGTGAGATGGGAAATTGCCGGCATGTTTTGAGTAGGGAAATGACTTGCCTTATGTTCCCAAGGATCTCTCTGGATTCTGTATGGCGGATGGACTGTAGGGGGCAAAAGTGGAAACAGGGAGGCCTGGGGATGCATCGCAGTGGTCCAGGCAAGAGATGCTGGGGGCCTGGGCCAGGATGATGCGGGTGAGGATGGTGAGGAGACCTGGGATTGGTGTCTGTTTTGATGGTCAGTATCTGGGTCTCCTCTTAAAATGGGGATGGTCACTATCTGGGTCTTCATATGGCTGTTCAGAGGTTTGAATAAGTTCACACATGCAAAGCATATAGAAGAGTGTGAGGCACACAGTGAGCACTTAAATCTGTTATCATGGTCCTGGTTATTATCACTCACCATCTAAGAAGGTGTGTCTGCACAGAGTACACTCATGAGGTAACCTGCCTTGCAGTCTGGCTGGCTCCTTCCCAGACCTGGTCACACAGAGGCATAATTCCTCTCTTTCTTTGGGCACTGATCATGATATTGTAGGCACGGCGGCTGTGAGATAAATTTGATCACCACCTAACGGTTCTCAAGCTGCAGGGAAAAGTGCCTTTTTCTAAATTCCCACTGTCTCTTGGCCTCTAAACAGACAGTGAATTCTCATTTTGACTGAGATGGATGACACTAAATTACACGTCTCAGTGCCTTGTAGAGAGATTCCTGAAATGAGCCCAGAGCCTTCCTGATAATGACAGGCGCAGAGCTGAGTTTGCCACTGTTGCATCACAGGGTGCCCCGGAGACCTGCTTGTTTATTTGTTCATTTCTGACTGTCCTCCCCCTACTGTTTCTCCTGAAGGGCTCCTGGGGGAGTAGGGTGATAACAGCCCTGCCAAGATCAGCCGTCTCAGCTTCAGAGTCTCATAGGAAGTTAGGGCTGAGGAAAAGAAAAGAAAAAGTGAAACTCTGTCCTCAAAGAAGGCAGGAATAATAATGATAGGCACTCATGAAGTGTTTGGGAGTTGTCCCCAAGACCACCCTCGCTTCTGATACCAAATGCAAGTCCAGAGGTCCCCAAGACCGCCCTCAGTTTCTTCAGTTCTCTAGAAGGACTCATACTGAAAGCTGTTCTACTCATGGTTATGGTTTATTACAGCAGAAGGTTACAGATTTAAGTCAGCCAAGAGAAGGGGCACATGGGCAGAGTTTAAAGTTCTAAACGCAGGGCTCCCAGTTATCCTGTCCTGGTGGAGTCGTGGACAGTGCTAACGTCTCCTGAGAACAACGTGTGGCATTACACACTGAGCATTGCCATCCAGGGAAGCTCACCCAAGCCTTAGTGTCCACAGTTCTTGCTGGGGCTTAGTCATATAGATGTGGTTGACCACCAACGTGGCTGACCTTAAGTCCCAGCCCCTCTAGAGGTGGAGCTGATGCCACATGGCCCAAGGGCCCCACCCTAAATCACATCACTGTCATAGATTGTCTGAAACTGCCCAAGGTTCCCAGGTAAATAGAGACCCTCTTATCAGGCAGGACATTCCAAGAACTTAGAAGTCACTTCCCAAGAACCGTGGACCAAGGCCAGGCCTCTCTTTCAACAGGGTCAGTTCTTCACTGCACAGCACTGAAAGGTTAAAGTATTTTTGTTCAAGGTCACACAGCTGGGAGCCTGGGATACAGGCCCAGGGCTGTATGTAACCTTCAGGTGGGGAGAAGTGATTTGGTGGACAAGAGGAAGGCGGGGGCGTGGAGTCCCTACTGGGAGGGCTGCGGTGTGTTCTACAGAATCCAGCTGGGGATGACACATTACAGGCAATCAGTCAACACTGATGAGTAAATGAATGGGTGAATCAATGCATCAGTGAATATATCAATCAACTGAAGCATTGGCATCCTGAAGATGGTGTGTTATTGCTGATAGAACAAACTACCACAACTTAAACTTCAAAACAACTTTAAAAACAACGAAAGTTATTACCTTACATTTCTGGAGGTCAGAAGTCCAAAATGGGTTTTAGTGGGCTGACATGAAGGTATGGGCAAGGCTGGTTCCTTTTGTAGGCTCCAGGGAAGAACTCGTGTCCTTGCCTTCTCCAGCTTCTGGAGATGCCTGCATTGCTTGGCTTGCGGCCTCTTCCTCTGTCTCCAGGCCACAGCCGTCCCCTTCCTGCCTCTGCTTCCACCCTATGTCTCCTTTCACTCTGACTGCCTGCCTCTCTCTTTCATTTACAAGGACCCTTATAATTATGTGGGACCCACGTAGATAACCCAGGATAATCTCATCTCAGGATCCTTGGTTTTCACTTAGTCCTTTCATCACATCCACAAAATCTCTGACTGTGTGGCACATTCAGTGGTTTCAGGGATTAGAACATGGACGTCCTGGGGAGCCATTATTTTGCCTATCACACGTGGGAAGCAGTAAGTTTCCAAAGAGCAGAAGAAACTAGGTTTGGGAGAAATACCAAAACAATGATTTGGGGGCAGTGTTCTATTGGAAATAGAGCTTGAGAAGGAAATTGACAAGTGTAGGCACCATACGGCTCCTGTCACTGGAAAGAGGATTTCAATTCCATGGTCCTTTATCAAGGTTAAAGTGTGATAAATCATCACCAAGTATGACAAGTCTGAGAAAGATAGACTGGCATGCTTACGTCTACTTTACTGTAGCAAGCTACGGGAACATGGCTTTTTGTTTTATTTTGACAAGACTAGTAGAGTAATTAATTTATGTTTTCTTTATGTACTGAAGTAAAACTTGCCAGTACCCTCCGGGTACCATATGCTACCTGATTATACCTCTCCCTCCTTTTAGTAATTTTCACAATCAGCTCACCTCCCTGCAAAGAGCTGCAAAACTGCAAAGGAGAGAAGAGTCACCCAGGAATCAGCCAGGCCAGATTGTGGGCCTGATTCAGCTGTGTACCAGCTATATGCGGCCTGGTCCATATCATTTAACCTCTCTGATGCAGGAATTCTTAGCTGCCTTCTTTGTAGATTGACCATATGAAAGAACCCACTTGATACCCCAGAATGCCACCCATAGCTCTCAGGATGAAGTCCAACATCCTTAACCTGGCCATGGTGACCACCCAGCCTGGCCAGTGAAGTGCTCACATGGCCTGACCCATGAGGCCCATCTGACTTGGCCCAAAGGCCAGTCTAGTCTGGTCCATGAGACCCACCCAACCTGGCCCATAAGGCTCCCTGACCTAGCCCACAAGGCTCATGTGACACAGCCCACTCACCACTTGTCTGGAGGCATGTCCCTTGCTCCCTGCCTTCCAGCCAACCTCAGATATCCCTCAGCTCCCCAAAGGTGCCCCAGTCCTTCCTGCCACAGTGCCTTTGCATGTGCTCTTCTGCTGCCTGAAATACCGTTCCCTCCATCCCCTCAGTTTGGCTTGTTCTCATCTTGTCTCAGCTTACATGTCACTTCTTCGGAGAGCCCTTCTCCAACTCCTCCTCAGATCGATTAGATTCCCTGGTCTGTCCCCAGGGCTCCCAGCCTCCCTGCCATCACACTTGCCATAGGATATTGTGAGTTCCTGTGTGATGCCTGCCCCCTCAGTGGGGGTGCATTCTCTAAAGTCAGGGTCCACGTCAGTTTTGTTCACCCAGTGGCCCTGGCACAGAGCCTTCCTGCAGTAGGTGCTCAAGAGACGTTTGCAGGATGAACCCGTGAAGGTTGTGAGGATATGACACCTTTACACCAGAGCTTTCACCTTTAAGGCCCCTTCTGTCCGCTGTGGTATCACGTAATTATGACCACAGTAATGCTGTGCAACAAGATACCTCAAAACCCTGTTGCTGAAAATGACAGCGATTTATCCCCGGGTCTGTGCATCGGCTGGTGGTTGGCTGATCTAGGCGTGACCAACACAACTTGGCCACGCACACAACTGTCTCTACTCTTCCTAGGACCAGTGGGCTGGCCTGGGAATGTTCTCCTCCTAGCAATGACAGGGGTCTAGCCTCCAAACTAGCCCATTTCACCTCCACCTCATTCTGTTGACCAACGCAAGTCACATGACTGACCCGAAATTAAAGGGTTGGGGAGGCACTTCCCACTCCCTGTGGGAAGGCATGCAGGGTTATGTGGCAAAGGGCATGGCTCTGGGGGAGAGGAAGATCTGGAGCCACTGTGCCCATCCACGCACGTGTCTCCTGTGTCACATGTCCTCAGGAAGCAGGTATCATTTCCCTCCGGTGCTGGGTGAAGCCCCAGAGAGGAAGAGAGTCGCCCCTGGTGACACTGCTGGCAAGTGACCCAGTGCAGGTGGGTTCGCAGGCTCCTGACCCTTGAGCCAACCTACTTCCAGTTTTGTGGGGTTTTTTAACATCTTTTTTGGAGTACAATTACTTTACAATGGTGTTTTAGTTTCTATTGTATAACAAAGTGAATCAGCTCTACACATACATACATCCCCATATCCCCTCCCTCTTGCGTCTCCCTCCCTCCCACCCTCCCTGTCCCTCCCCTCTAGGTGGTGACAAAGCACCGAGCTGATCTCCCTGTGCTATGCGGCTGCTTCCCACTAGCTAGCTATTTTGCATTTGGTAGTGTGTATATGTCCATGCCACTCTCTCACCTCGTCCCAGCTTCCCCTTCCCGTTTTGAGGAGACCCAATTTCACCTGTGCTCTCAGCACTGCTCTGCCCCAGGATCCTGTGCACACCTCACTCTGAAGTAGTTAACTGTGCATCTTCAAAACTGCAGGGAACATGTCTGCTTCCTGTGATGAACCGGAAACTCACAGGGAGCCGGGCCATGTCCGTGGGATCCTGGAAGTACATTTTTATTCACTCAGTCAGCACTCACCCTCATCAGTACATCTTCAGACCTGGCCACATCCGCGCCTTGTGTGAGCTCCTTCACGGGCGCAGGCTGCCAGGTCTTGACTCCTCCGCATGGCATTGAGCTCCCTGCCCGCCCCCCACCGAAGGCCGACCCCCTGCTGCTCCTCTGCTTCCTCACATCCTGTGCTCCCGCCCACTGGTCCACCTGGCTTTCCCCCAAGGGCACCTGCCCACCTCTGCTAGGAACACCCCCTTCCCTTCCCTCTCTCCTCCCCACCCTGCAAGCAAATGGAAACACAAACTGCCTTTTCTCCAAAATGCTCTGTTCCGGGAATAAAAATAGCAACAGGTAACATTTATTGAGAGCCACACGCTAACTTTCCCAACCTCTCTGGAATGATAATAGCCAGCGTTTATGATGCATTTGCTGTGTGCTGTGTGCTGTATCTAATCCTGACAATCAGCCCTCAAGGCAGGTGCTGTCTTTACAGATGTAGTTTACCTCTTATCCCTTTTGCAGGTCCGAAAACTGAGACTCCTTTTCAAAGGTTTCAGAATATGTGCCCTTCCCCTGCCCCAGTCCTTTCTCTGCAAGAAGCCTGGAGAGGACACTGGATCCTCTGGGTCAGGCTGCAGAGGCGGAAACACGAGTGAAGGATGATTCAGGGTGAAATGCTGCCCTAGCTTGGGTTCTGTGTGCTTCTATTTGAGGAAAAGTGCAGGGCAGAGGCCCAGGGCCAGCCTCTCCCCTGACCAGCGTCCCCCTGCTGTCCAACCCCTCACACATGCTGAGAGAGAAGAACACAGATTAATTCCTGTTCTATTTCAGGCACAGAATAAATCAGCATCTCTCAAACGAAACGTGTCAGCGTTAAGTGGGAAGCCATGTGTTTTATGGCCTATCAGAGCACGTGCGATGACGCAGATGTGTCTCTGTCCAGGGAGCAGACAGAATCCAGCACATTTTTTATTAGAAAGAGCCTCGACTAATGGACCATGTAGCTTTTACAAAGTTCACCTTTCTTGAATTTGCAAACAGCGTATTTTTGCAGTTTGACAATCAGGAACAAAAAAGAAAAAGGTGTGTCTCTTAGTATCCCCAACTGCTGCTATGGAAGGATAGATTCCAACATAGGAGAATCAATTTTTAAAATCTGTCTCCTAGCAGAAAATTGGGATTTCCAGAGGCTGGAAGAAAATGTACATCACTCCCATACTGTTAAACCATTTTTATTGTGAAATGTAACAGACACAAATAAATGGATAACACATAACCTTATGTATTAACAAATGACTATTAAAGACACATCTATGTAATCCCCATCCAGATCAAGAAAGAGATCATGACCAGGACCTCTGAAGCCCCCTCACGCCTCCTCCCAATCCCAATCCACTCCCTGCTCACAAAACAATATTAAGAAAAATTAATAAGAACTAAATAAATGTAAAGATATACCATGTTTCTGGATTGGAAGATTTGATATTGTAAAGATGTTCATCCTCACCAAATTGATCTATAAATTCAAAATGTTAATCAAATTGGTGGCTATTAACTAAGTTATGGAGGATATGGACTGAAGCTACACATACACATAGCCCAACAATTCCGCTCCTTGACATAATGCCCAAGAGAAACAAGCACACATGTGTATCAAACAGCATCCACAAGAAAGTTCACATCAGCAGAATGTGTAATAGTCCAAAATAAGAAGCCACACAAATGTCCCTCAACAGTAGAATGGATAAACGGTGGTGTATTTATACAGTGAAATGCTACAGACCAGTGAGGAAGAATGAACTACTGCTACACACGACAACACAGAGGAATCTCACAAGGACATATAAAGTTGAGATACACAAACCTAACATGCTGTATGATTCCATTTACATGAAAGCAGGACCTTTGTAGTTTCTACCCTTAGGTATAATGTTTGCTATAGTTTTGTTTTTTTGTTTTTTTTTCAGATTGAGGAAGTTTCCTTCCATTTCCTATTTGGCTAAGAGTGTTTCTTCTGCGTGGAAATTAAATTTTGTGAAGTACTTTTTCCTTCATTTATTCACATAATCATCATGATGCTTTTCAGCTTTATTTTGTTAATGTGACAGATTGCATTGATTTGGGTAATGCCATTAAGTGCATACAAATTTAGAACCTTTACATCTTTCTGGTGAATTAAACCTTTTGGTGCTATGAGCTGATCCCCTTTCTCTCTAGAAGAGCTTTTTTTCTTAAAAACTATTTCATCTACTTTTTTTTTTTAAATTTATTTGTTTCTATTTTTGGCTGTGTTGGGTCTTCGTTGCTGTGCCCGGGCTTTCTCTAGTTGCAGTGAGTGGGGGCTACTCTTCGTTGCGGCGCGCGGGCTTCTCATTGTGGTGGATTCTCTTGCTGCGGCGCACGGGCTCTAGGTGCGCAGGCTTCGGTAGTTGTGGCACGTGAGCTCTAGAGCACAGGCTCAGTATTTATAGCACGTGGGCTTAGTTGCTCTGCGGTATGTGGGATCCTCCAGGGCCAGGGATTGAACTTGTGTCCCCTGCATTGGCAGGCAGATTCTTAACCACTGCGCCACCAGGGAAGCCCTTTATCTACTATTAATGTCACAGAAAGTGACCCTGTGTTTATTAGGTGCTGCTTATACTCTCATCCATTCTTTGTTAAAAAAAATTACCTAAGAGCATCATGGTTAGATCATGGGTTCAGGAGCCTGACCACCAGGGCCCTGTGTGTGAACTGATGCAATTTATTTAACCTCTCTTTTACATGTACAGGTAAAGCCTCAGTTTCCTCATCTGTACATTTCTTTCATCAGTTTTGAGAGATTTCTCAGCCATTATCACTTCAAATATGACAACTGCCTGGACTCTCCCTTCTTTCCTTCAGGGACTCCAATTAAACATTTTGGACTTTCTCACTGTATCTTTTAGCCTTCATCTTCCCCTCCGTATTTTCCATCCCTTAGTCTCTCTTTACTTTGTTCTGGATTTTCTCCTGGTCTTTCTTCCAGTACTAATTCTCTCTCCAGCTGCATCTAAACTACAATGAAACCTATACATTGGGTTCATATTATTGAGCAGTGTTCGTCAATTCTAGAAGTTTTGACTTTTTTTTCAACTAAGTAACGTTACTTTTTATAATGTCGGGCTCTTTGCTTTAAGGTTTAAGAGTGGCTTTTAACGTCATGAGCACGGTAAGCATCAATCCTTTAAAGTCCTTATCTTCTAATTACACTCTCTGGACTACCTGTGGGTTTGTTTTTCATGTCTGTTGTTTGTGTAGGTCTTTGGTCATATTCTTATCTCCTTGTGTACCTGATTATTTTTTCTCATATGCCTTGTCTCAGATTTGTACATATATTGGTAAAAATATTTTCAAGCATGCAGTGATGCTCTCCTCCCCCAGAGAGGATTTTCCTTTGTTTCTGCCCGATGACTGGGCCTCTAATGATCCAGAGTCATGTTAATTCAAGGTCTGGACTTGAAATATGCTGGGTCACCCACATGACCAGGCTCCAAGTTGCCATCTGTTTAAACCAGTCAGATCTGGTTTCCTTCCATTTCAATCATGTATCTCTGGTGCTGCTTTTTGGGTTCCAGCCTTAGGTGTGGAATGGTTTACAAGGCCCCAACCCATATGAGCTGTGAACTCCACCTTCTGTCCCTTCAACTGCTTGAGGCTATCAGAGGGCCATCAGCTGTGCAGCCATCTCCCCTGGATTGACCTACACCCCTTATGTAAACACAGCCCAAGGGCTGGGCACACTTCCCTGACTGCATTTTCTCCCGACCTTGGGCACCACACTCTTCACTACCTTGTTAGCTCTCTCAGACTTTTATGATGATTTAATAAACATTTTGTCCAGCTTTTAAAAAAAATTCATCTTCAGTGGGAGAGATTGGTTCAAATTACCTGGTTGGCCACTCTCAGAAGTAGGATCTCTAAATCTTTTAAAAAGGTGTGGGTCCCTTGTGCCCCTGTCATGGTCACTTTATTGCAAACAAAGTTCAGCTTGGCCGTGAGCTTTTTAAAACATGGCATTCATTGGGTTTCATTAACACTGATTTGAGTTAAATTTAACTTATATTCATTGAGTACACCAAGCATGACTTTGGTACACCAGAGGAGGTGCTGAGAATTTTTTTTTCCAAAAATAACCAATTATCCTTGTAGCATACAGGTTAAGAGCATGAGTCCAATAGTCCAAGAGCCAGGACCCACCCTCTACAAATGTCCAGTTACTTATCTTCTCTGGGTCTTAGTTTCCTCATCTGTAAAATAATGGTAATTATAATAGAACATCTTCATTGGACTGTTAGAAGGATGAATGAGATTATACAAAAAAAGTGTTTATGACACTCTCTGGCACATGGTGAAAATTCATAATTATTAACAATTATAATATTATTACCTGATATTTGCCAGGTGCTTTTCTAGGCCCTATAGATGCTAAAGTAATACGACTTTATTCGTAAAAAACCCTGTGGTCGGCATATATATGGAATCTAAAAAAAAAAAGTTTCTGAAGAACCTAGGAGCAGGACAGGAATAAAGATGCAGATGTAGAGAATGGACTTGAGGACACGGGGAGGGGGAAGGGTAAGCTGGGACGAAGTGAGAGAGTGGCATGGACTTATATATACTACCAAATGTAAAAGAGACAGCTAGTGGGAAGCAGCCACATAGCACAAGGAGATCAGCTCCGTGCTTTGTGACCACCTAGAGGGGTGGGATAGGACGGGTGGGAGGGAGATGCAAGAGGGAGACGCAAGAGGGAGGAGATATGGGGATATATGTATATGTATAACTGATTCACTTTGTTATAAAGCAGAAACTAACACA
>RJWK010004204.1:0-38838 GCA_004363435.1 Platanista minor
AAAAAAAAAAAAAAAAAAAAAAAAAAAAAACCAAACACCTATGGATACTTTGTTTTCACTACGGGGGTCATCTTCAGTTTCTCGGGGCTTGATTTTTCTAATAGTCTAACGGAAACGATTAATCCCATTTGGCTGCATGTCTACATGTATCTTTCATTTATCGAATGAAATCATTTCCACCACGTTTTCTTTCCAAGGATATGCTCATATTCTACCTAAACTTAGTAGAAAACAGACAGCAGCAGTTGTGAAACAGAGATGCTGTGATTAATGCTCTCCTATGGAACAATACTTCTTAGCAACTCCTGCTGTTTGTTTAAATTTGCTTCGGAGAATTAGGATGCCTCCCCGTAAAGTCACGGGAATTTACACAATCCAATTTCTTTGCACATTTCCTGAGCCCTTCACCTTTTCGGAAAAAAAGTGAGAGAAACCGTGGAGGGGATGAAGGAGAAGGGAAAGGTGGGGACAAGAGCACAGGCAGGGGTGAGGGTGGAGGGGTTGTAGGTGGGTGGGGGAGGGGAGGAGGACGGAGCAGGACGAGGGGAGAGAAAGAAAGAATCAAAATGGAAGCAACAAAAGCCATCCCTGCCCCACTCTCCTTGCTCTGCAACTGGTTTTCCCTGTGCCCACTCAACAAGTGGCTTCACCAAACTTCAACCATGAGTCCAAAGATGAGCTCCTGATAATGCACCCCACGTTGTGTGTGGCTGTGCCCACCCAGAACTGAAAACAGCAAAATCACGCTTGCACTCATGTCTTTCCTCCCCACTCACACTTTTGGGTCCCAAATCTTGCATTTTTGAGAAACAAGATGAGCTTAGGGGTGCTGCCCTCTCTATTATGTATATAAAACCAGGAACCCTCCTGGGAATCCTAGGTCGAATCACCACGCCCTAGAGGGGCCACAGCTGATTACAAAGTGGGGCAGGGAGGGGAAGGGGGAATCTTTCTCTGCAAACCTGGGAACCAGAGCAGGAAGGAGGTGGTGGAGCTGTTCTAGGAAGAGGTGGGGGGGGGGCTTCACAAATGGTCAAGAAACTGGACTCAAGTGACCCCCCTCGGCCCTGGAGGCATCACGGAGGTCCCAGAGCGTCCGTCCGGACACTTTGCTGTCAAGAAATAAGGTGCCTCATTTCCTGCCCTAAGAATTAAGCAACTACTCAGCGCTCTGCTTTGCGCTTTGTTTTGCAGATTTCGCGTTAAAAGAAAATGAAAAAACAATCTTACCCGTGAGGAATTTTGCTCAGGACATAATATCCAGTATAGGAGTGTTGATATATCTGAAACAGACAAAAAAACACACAAGAAACAATAAAACAAGCATTGAGACAATGGTTGTGATTATGATACTTTTCAAATCACTGTGAATCCTAATAAACATCCCTGGACCAAAAATAGTTCGTCAGGAGACCTGGCGGCAAAGTCTTTTATTTACTCAGGAAGTTAATTTGCATTCCTTGTTTGTCTGATTTTCTCCATTTGCATGTAGTTTACCGGGCAGCCAGAGGCTAGATGTCATCTCCATGACTACCTGGCTTGTGATTAAATCAGGGGCAGAGACCTCCTGCTCAACTCCTGCTCAACTAAATGTAGCACAGAACTAAGGAGGACACTGCCCACTGGAGGCTGCCCGACAGCCAGCTGGACCCTGAAACTGTAAGACCCATGCACTGCTGTAAACTATGGCCGATTCTACCGTGTATCCTCGGTGAGTACTGAAGCCAAGATAGGCTCAACTGGGCAAACTCCTGCCCCCTTGGACAATCTGACGTGCAGGTTTTAGCTTCACGGAGTGGTCAGTAAACTAAGAACTCACTGCAAGGGGAGCATGGCTTTCAAAACTAAGGTAACAACAACAAAACAGCATTTCCAAACTCCTGTAACCCCCAAATCTCAGATGTCCCTCTCAAACTCTTGAACCAGGAGACTACTCCCCAACCCATAAATGCAGCGACTACAAGGCAAGGGATACCCCCAAAGAAGGGAGAACGTGGTCTCCATCCCCTCCAGCTTTCTGGATAGGGGCCCTCCCCAGGCTGTGGAATGTGATGGGTTACCCCGCAGGGTTGAAGTGAGAACCGTACACTTCACTTTCTTTCCTCTACCTGTGGAACTCTGGAGAGTTGGCACCCTGTGTGGGCAAATGTTCAGGGACTAGCATTTTAAAAGCAGCTTTCTACAGGTAACAGGTGAGGGACATGCAGCTGAGGAAGACAGGTCTGCTGTAGAGCACGTGTAATATGGATGCATTC
Source organism: Platanista minor (assembly GCA_004363435.1). Classification (NCBI taxonomy): domain Eukaryota; kingdom Metazoa; phylum Chordata; class Mammalia; order Artiodactyla; family Platanistidae; genus Platanista; species Platanista minor. The sequence continues at coordinate 2,256 of RJWK010004204.1, forward strand.
GGAACTGATGATGGAAGTGAATCTTCAAAAGAAAAATGGGTAGGATTTGCTAACACCTCTGACTCCCCATCTAGTCTGGGCCCCAAGATTAATTCTAGGAAATCACAGTGGATCAGTTATGTGGAGAAAAATGGCCCAGATATAAAAAATAAACAACAGCACTTAAGTCCCAATGACCTTTTGCTTCCAGTGATGTCAAGACTCCTGAACCAGACACACGGGGCCTGGGGTGACCTGCTGGGTGGCAGGAGATGGGCATCTGACTGGGGCATTACTTTAAATACTGGTCTAATTATGAAGAAATAACCTCTAAGGAACAAAACCGTGAAGAAGAACTTCACAGAGCTGCCGCCATGGCGAGGAGCTGGGCAGGACCAGAGGACCCTAACTGCTGTTTCTGAAGTGCTGCACAGTGATGCTCCCCCAGGAGAAGAAGGAAGGGCCTGGGGACCAGCCCCTGTGTCCTGAGCAGATTGATGCTCAGAGAGCCCCTCAGAGGTCCTTGAGCTCCGACTAAACGTTGCCTCTGTGAGCAGACGCTGGAGCAGAAGCTGGGTGGATGGGTCCCACTTCTCCACGGTTATGGCATCGGGTGCTGTGCTGTGTAGTGTTTCCGACCTCTCCTTCCAACTATGTGTCTTTTCATACTATGTGTCTCGCTTTATGTTCACAGTAACTTACCCCAGGAAGGCAAAAGATGACCTTTGCTTGTTGAGGTAGGAAGCTGAGGTGCAGAAAGGGTAGAGGAGGTGGAGGAAAGGTAAAGGGGATGGGAGGAGGGGGGGTGGACCCTAATTCCGCACCCTTGAGAGTTGGGGGACTTAGCGACTCAAACAAATAGAATGTGACAGAAACGATGGTTCTAGGCTTCTGAGAGCGGGTTATAAAAGGTATCGTGGCCACCTCCCAGCTCCCTTTCAGATCACTTGCTCTGGGGGAGGCTGGCCACCATGGTGTGAGGACACTCGAGCAGCCCTGTGAGGAGGTCTGGGTGGTGGGGTTGGCGGGGGCGCCGAGGTTCTTCCCCATTCGATCACCAACATCCAGCAAGGAACTCAGGGAGCTTGGAAGTAGATTCCTCACCTGCAGTTAAGGCTTCAGACGATGCAGCCCTGGCTGATAACCTCACGAGAGAACGTGAGCCAGAGATGCTCAGATAAGATGGTCCTGAATTCCTGACCCACAGTAACCACGAGATAATAAATGTTGGTTATCTTAAGCCACTAAGTTTTGGATAGTTTCTTAACACGGCAATAGGTAAATAACATATCTAGTTTAAACCCAAAGAGAAAAGATAGCTAATAAATCAGATGTGAGTACACTGAGTTTACTGGGTTCCCTCCCTAAACACTTTCAGCAACTTCTAAAACAAATAGACAAATTCCTTATCGAAAGAGTGTCAGTACAGAAGAAGTGAGGGGCTGGTGGGGTGGGGGGGGGGCATTATAGGCAAAAACACTTGGAGGAAGCCTTTGAAATTACGGCAGAGAACAGTCCAAAGCACCGAAGGTGACGGTGGTGGTGATGCTGGTGTTGACAGTGGCTAGCATTTTGAAGCACATACTACGTACTAGGTAGCATGCCAACTCCTTAGCATACATGAATTCATTCAATCTGTATGAGGAAGGTATTAGTATTCCATTTTTAGGATAGGAAAATTGAGTCAAACGCAAGCAAGATTTGGCCTGAGGTCTGTTTCTCTCTAAGCACGTACTGGAAATTGCCTGAACGAAGGGTACAGCTCTTAATTCTCAAGTTACAAATCCAAGTTGATTGTTGTCAACTAAAAAATCCAGAATACCAACAGACATAATAAACATGCAAAGTAAGGACATGTGCTGTCTTTCTTGGTCTTATTTAACTTAATCCATCTGGAAACAGTGATTTCAATTCATTCTCTGGTTATGACATTCCCAAACCCCTAGAATTACATCTTTGCATACCTCTTTAAATATACCTGCAAATTACCCTGAAATTCAGCTTTGTGACTTCTGAGTGGAACCAATGAGAAAAAGGAAGGCAGAACTAAAATAACCTTATAAGGGCAATGGTAAGAAGATGAGAGAGAACTATCCCTTTACGATTCTATGTCTGCGCTGTCAGGCAAAAAGAAAAAAAGAGGCATATATGGATGGGAAATGTAACAGAATATCTGGAAAACTAAATCACTAATTAGAAAAATTCAAACAAAATGAAAGAGAGTCAAGAAATAGAAACTGGATCTGCCAACTATGTATGGGACAGAAGCATTCCGGAGAATACCGTTAATGCAAATGGAAAGACTTTAACATGAAAGCGCAATTATGACTCAAGTGCTACTCAAAAAAATGGGGAAGTGAGAGGAAGATGCAAGGATTTTCTCATTGCTCCAAGATGAAACAATCAAATACCATTCTCTTCCACAAAATATTCCCTCAACCTGGAGCCAAAAGAACCCCAGGCACAAAGAAAACAACTTTGAAAGAGGACAAATTTCAAGAGTTTCATTTGCACGATGCCTCACCTCAAAACGCACTAACAATAAGCTACATCTCACTGAAAGAATTTGTTCCTTGGAGAGATAAAAGTCTTTCTCGTGTGTGTGTGTGTGTGTGTGTGTGTGTGTGTGTGTGTGTGTGGTCTCTATCTCTTGTATTTATGCTTCTTCCTTTAAAACAGACTCGAAAGACTTCTGATCATGGAAAAAAGTACAAAGAGTTGGAAGTTGGTAAGACTGCATCGCTATTTTTCCGTGAGTGGACTTTTAGAAGTTCATGAGTATCAGTTACTTCGGTTTCTTCCCGTAGCAACAAATTGCTCTTGGAAAATGAATGCATGAAAACCTGTTACCCAAAACACCATTCACAAGATGGGAAGACAATTTCAGCATATTATTTTCTAAAATATATCATGCAACATAGCTGATACTGGCATTCAGTAACTGGGAAAAACTAACCAGTGAAGGGCTTGTCTTGGGCTAAGGTCATATTTGCTCTGCTTCTAACCTTCCTGAAACATCACTCTGCCCACAGCTTTCCTTCTGACCCTCCCCGCTCATCGCCCCCTGAGCCATACGTCCGACTTCTCTCGGGTCTTTCCTACCTCAGCCCCATCACGCACACTAACCCAGACTCACTTTACATCTTCTTCCTCTACGGAACCTTCTACTCTTGTAGTTTTCAACCATGATTATCTGAATAATTTGGTAATTTCCCAGATCCATCTCCTCAACTGCAGACCAGTGTACCAGATTCCCCCCTCGACATCTCCATCTCACGCCTCACAGTCACCCCAAACGCAATATTCTCCAAGTTATCTCTCATCTACCCTTAAAACCTAGCTCTCCTATCCCGGTCGGTAGCTCCCTCACCCCCTCAGTAATCTGAGCTGAAAACCTACTTTTTCCTGACTCCATTTTTTGCCTCGTTCCTCCTCTGGCTCAATTCAATCTTTATCCCCAAATTGTGCCAAATTGACTCCTTACGTCCTTCTCAAGTCCATCACCCACTCCTCATCCCTACGGCAAAGCACCTTCCTTCAGACCTCCCCTCATCCCTCCTCTCCAGGACGTTATAACCTCTGAGATCTTGACCCCATTCCCTCCCGATACCCGTTGAACTTTACCAACTCCTCTACCACGAATTACGTGCCTTATAGTTTTCCTCACTCCCTCTCCTTGTTCCTTCTCCCGGATCTGCAGAATTCAAATCTCCCACATTAAAAAATTCTTGGTCGTTCCCCCCGCAACCCCTCCGACTCCTTCTTCTTTCAAACTATCACGGCACTTCATAAGGAAAGTCTACACCGCTTCACTTTCTATCACTCTGAACCCACTGCATTATCCTCCCAACGTCCTCAAGCGGACGTCCCGCTGCCGTACGTATGATACCTTCCTAATTTCCAGCCCGCTCGCTCTCTCTGCGGCACATGATAAAGGTGACAGGAGTCCTTCTCCATTCTTCATCCCATGGCGGGTCACTGCTCTCAATCTCCTCTTGCCTTCCTCCTTCCAGCCTCTTTGCCTTTCCTTTCTGCCGTGCAGACCCCCTGAATGGATGCAGGCACCGACCTGCCACTCTTGGGGGTTTCCCTTGTTGGTCTACACCCTTGGTCTGGAAGAGCACATCCATTTCTGCTTTCTTGTGAGGCTTCTTGCTGAATTCACATTTTTATGCTTGATCCATCTTCTGAGTTCTAGACTCATATTTTCAGCTTGTGTTGGGCCTTTCAGCATAGATGCTTTTACCAAAACTTTTACGCCACATTTAATATTTTGGAAACCGAATAAACTCTTTTCCTCCTAAATAATTCTCTTTGATGTTCTTCCACTTACCTGGTCTCTCGGTAGAAACACACTGGAATCAGCTCCAACCATTTCTATTCCTTCCTTTCCTTACTGTCCATGTACAATTGGTTTCCGAATTTCACTGGACTTTGTAACTTTGGAATGAACCTTAAATTCAGAGCACATTTTCCACCCTCAGTAACACTGCCCTAGTTTGGGATGCCAAAGTGGCCCCAGTGACCTTCCAGCTGCCCTGCCAGCCTCCCGCCAGGGCTCCTCCCTTCCTTTCCAAGGCCTCGGCAAGTCCCTGCTTCACAGCGACAAGTCGGGAGCAGTGTGGTGGGTGTCACGGTTCGGGACGGGTCTGGAGTAGGACGCACCTACTCCTGTGGGGCCACTACTATTGTTATACAGTTTTAGAGGAAGACACAGGATCAGTTCTCGGCCTGCTGATCGCCCGAGGGGTGAACTCAGGAAAATTACTTAACCTCTGAGCCTAAGTGTTAGTTAGAGCTGTGAGTATTTGTTCAGGAAATTTAAACCACGAGAAAGGAATCAAGAATGCTCTTGTTTAAATTTTAAGGAGAATTATACGACCTAGTGACTAGCATTATGCAGAGTCCATGAAACTCTTTTTTTCTCTACTCTTTTGGGCTGTAGGGAAACAGGAATTCCACTGAGAATGCAGAGTTGGAGCTAACCTATTTCAAGGGCTGGGAGAGGTAGGAAAACAACTGAGATTTTGCCCTGGGTGCCTGGTCAGCACAATCTCTCTATTCTTTAGTGTTCCAATAACCAAATGGATGGTCCCCTGAGGTGGTAAGCCCCCCAGCACTGACAGAATTCAAGCAGAGGCTGGACAGCCGCTGTGAGGAGTGCTCTAGAATGGGTGTGAAACGGAGCACGACCCTATGGTCCTTGCCCCACCCCCCGCCCGCGTCCACCGCCTGCCTTTTCGTCTGTGGAAACACTTTAGCCAAAGAATAAGTTTAATCAGAGAAATGAGAAAATGCAGAAACAACAGAAAAAAGCCAAAAGAGATCAACTCATAATAGTCAGAAAGCAAAGTCAAGGACCTTTATTAGTTCCTCCTCAAGGGCTATAGGTAATATTCTGAGCCCTGTCCTGTGAGCTGTCTTACAGATACTAAAACCCACCAGGTGGGAGAAGTTAACTACATGATGACCAGATGTAGCCATGACATAAGCTGCCACAATTCTGAGAACTGGCCTCAAGGAAATGGGAACAAACCGACCCTGGCACTGAAGACTAGCTGTACTTAAAACAATCAAGGTGACATTGGTCAGACCACCGCAGGACCAATCTCAACATGATGGTCAGAGCTGACTGTGCTGCTGGCTGCAGGCAGCCCCCTCCCTCGGGGAGGCTATAAAAGCTCTTGCCTCCGCCTGTCAGTGGCAAGGGCGGGGAGCCAGCCTCTGGACAGAAGTCTGCCCTCTCCCCCACCCCACCCCCGGTTGCCGGCCTCCAAACTAAAGCAAACTTCCCTCTCCACCAACCCGGCCTCTTTAATGGCTTTTGAGCGGCGAGCAGCCAGACCCCACTTTCAGTTACAGGTGTGACCATCCCGAAGCAGATGCTCCGGGGGGGCCCACGCCTATCCCTGTCCTATTTGATCCTATATTCTATTTATAGAGGAAATTAAACATATCAGAGGGTGCAGATAAGTTCAGAGTAAGATTCTCCCAAGCTAGGATCAAGGACACCACGGATGGAATACGCGGTTAAAGAAATAAGATATGGTAACGTCATGTGAATAGAGGCTAAAAGTATTGGCAAAGATTAACACAGCAAAGAGATTGGGAAGGGAAAGAAAGTGAGATTTGGAAACCGAATGGTAAAAAAAAGAAGAAAAATTATCTGCATGAGATGCATGCTTATGAGTGAAAAAAACAGAAACCTGAAGGGAAAAAATAAAAACTCTAAAAGAAGTTGGAAAATGTGAGATTTCTTGGCTTTAAAATTGGAGAAAATAAAGTGTTTACCCAGAGGATCTATCTCCTCACAGTTTTAAAAGTTCTATTTCCCAAAGAGAAGGAAATTCCATTAGGTTCTAGCTGGCAGTACCCAGCTCTACTGAGAATTAACACACAGCCAGACCCCCAGGAGAAAGCAAGCAATCTGCCTCCCAAACCCAAGCCAAGGTTCCGTGGACCGTGACAGATGCTTCATGAGAGTCGTGCGCTGTTCGTGTTCCTTTTGTAACATTTTGTAAATGTTCCCTCAAAACCTTTTTGAAAACAGCTTTATGGAGGAATAATTGATACATCAAATACTGCCCATATGTGATGTGTACAAGTTGATGAGTTTGGACACATGTGACACCTGTGGTGGCGTCCTCACCATCAAGGCAACAGATGCACCAACACCTTCCAGAGTTACCTTGTGTCCCTGACAACCTTTCAGGAAGGTGGTGAAGATCAAACAATTAAGCCTGAAGCCCTGGTGCCCCCTCTCTCAGTTAATGTGGGGAGAAGTGAGGTGAGCAAACATACCCTCTGCTTTTTCAAAAATACGTCATGAATTGTCACATTCCCCTGGTGCATTCCTAAGGCTTGGTCTTGACACATTCTTCTGAACAACGTGCACTCCTGCTTCCATCCGTGGTCATGATCCACGATCACGGAGCAGCTGCCGTGCTTCCGAGAAGCTCTCAAAGACCTGTCTGTGGAATGGCTAATGACCCGGTGGGCCGTCAGGATCTGCCAAAGGCTCCCCTGACTATTCCATCCAGGTCCCTCTTTGAATAATTGAAACAACTGAGCACATCTGCAACATGTGATGAGACAGGAGCTAACCAGCTCGTAGGGTCTTTCTGGGAAGAAGCGATGAGTATCTTGTCCAGAAACCCTTTCCCTTAACATTTGGAGAAATGCGCCCAGCTCAGAGTGCTGCTTTGTTTGAGGAGTGAGACAAATGGTTCAAAGTACTCTAGAGAAGATGCCCAGGTTGGCTGGAGTCTGGCAAGAAAGCCACCTGACAGACACCCGGAGCAGGTGGTCCGCCCGGAAGAGGGCAGATGAAGAGGAGCTGGAGGGCGGTCCGTACCGTTTTAAGGGGCTTTGTGAGTAAGTGTGAGCAAGGCCTGTTCTCATTTTACTACAAGAGGAAGGATACTGTTGACAAGTGCGCATGATAGGGAAATCGATTTCAGCCCAACGATGCTAACTTCTGCTGATGAAAGCTATCCAACACTAACAAGGCTTCCCGGCCCCATTACTGAAAGTACGGAGGCTGAATGTGCTGGGGCGTCCAGGTGAATGCAGCGAGTGGTGATGTTGAACCTGGTGACCCTAAACTTCTTCCCCATCCAGAGAACCCCTCAAGCCCCAGTGGAGACCTCGCCCCCTGCCCTCCCCCTCTCTGCTCTGGCTGGTGCTTACGTTTAACTGCGTCTCAGTGTAGGTGCTGAAGCCTGGATCTGGGAGCTCAAGCCTTAGCATGTCCCATCTGACAAGCTCCTGACTGTGACAGAGTCCCACATCAGAACCCACACTGCTTCCTTTCCAACATTCTGGAGAAATCTCATCTCCTGGCAGATTCAAGTCTCCGCTTGATTTTTAATCTCCTGTTCCATTCACGTCTTCTGTTGGGCTCCACCCCCAGTGACCCGGCATCTTGCCCAAATATCTGACCTCCTGCCTGGTCTCTGTGAATTTCAAGTTCTGATGTTGATGCTGATGGTGATGGGAAGTTTCCTGAAGGCACCGGTCCTTCCAGAGAAGCTGCTCCTTCTGTCAGCACAGGATCACGATCACCCCTGGGTTCTAATGACTGTATTTGGTACATATTTCCTCACCCTTTGCCAGCTTATTTGATATCATTTCGTGAAGTCAAAGTTCTTGCTGTAATAATTTAAAATGAAAATTTCTCTAGAGGGCCCCAAATACCTAGAAACAAATCGAAACATTTAGTAAAAGAAAAAAAAAAAAAAAAGATGTTAAGCTCCTATGATGTAACATAAATGTTAGGAAATGACTCCATATAAACAAAATGCCCTTTGTTTTCCCCTTGGTTGCATATGCCATTCCTTCCTCATGATCTGGAACTCACAGTTCAGGGTAAAAATCTAGCAGGTGTAAAACAGAGCAGACATAGGGTTGCCAGTTTCAAACTACAAAAGTAATTAAAAGCCCTTAGGATTCAGTATTTGTATCTCAACTCCTCTCCTCCTGGAAGCACTGGTCTTCCACCAAACTTTCTAAACTTAAGAGAGGAGAGATGGTGGTTTCCTCTTGAACCTGCAGTCTCCTCAACTGTCTAGTTCTGCTCTGCATACCACACCCACCCCTAATACGCCCTAATTCATTCTTTTGTTCTTTTGCGACCAATCCCCAATTCACCTAACTTCTTAGTAGAGAATGTTTCTTTCATCCTCTGTGCCTTTCACACATAATGCTCTCCAGAAATCACTATGAGAACATCTGAGGATAAAAACAACATGGTTGGGCTTCCCTGGTGGCGCAGTGGTTGAGAGTCCGCCTGCCGACGCAGGGGACGCGGGTTCGTGCCCCGGTCCGGGAAGATCCCACGTGCCGCGGAGCGGCTGGGCCCGTGAGCCGTGGCCGCTGAGCCTGCGCGTCCGGAGCCTGTGCTCCGCGACGGGAGAGGCCACAACAGTGAGAGGCCCGCGTACCGCAAAAAAAAAAACAAAAAAAAAACAAAAACGTAAAAAATGAGGGTGCATCTAAATAAATATCTTAAATTTCAGAGATGAACAGTAAAACTTTCAGCTGTGATTCGGAACATGTTTCCAAATATCCATTTCAAGAGCATCTCTGACATCCAGAAATAGCTGAGTAATTTCTTTTTAATCATTTCCTGTGTCTGCGCTTGGACATTTCAATTCCAGGAGCGTGTGCATGTGTCTTAAGCTCATCTTCTGGAGACAAATGAAATCAGTCATAGGGTTGCTAGGAAGAGATTCAAAGGACGTGATCCACGAGGCTCTCCTTCCTGATTCTCAGGGACACACACCAGCGCACCCCAACTTCCTCCCGGGCTCTGTCACTCCCTGTCCTCCGCGTGGCCGGCCACTAAGAAACGATGCCCAATTTCCATAGTCTTCCTGGCGGCCAACTTCCCTCCCTCGCTGCCCTCTCTGTTCTACCGTTTCGCCGGGCCTTTCGGCTCACTCATTCCTGGTTTTGCTTGAGAACACAACAGTTTCTATGTCCTTGCCCTCTTCTCTGTGTCTTCTCACCTGCACGTACTGCCTGTAGGATCAGCCTTGTGGAGACGCAAGATAAAAACAAATAAGAATTCCTTACATCACAGAGACCTTCAGAATTTACAAACCACTTTTTTCTGTATCCTTTGACTTGACCCTCACAACACCTGGTCCTATGGCTGGAGTATCAATAGCTCCTCCTCGAGTCTCTTTTAAATTAAGAAACGGAGGCTCAGAGACACAAACCGATTGGTCCAAGGTCACATACTGTCATGGGAACAGACGCGGGAGGTGAATGTCTTTTCACATGTGGCTTGACCTTGGTCTCATTAGAACACCCTGTCAAGAAAGCTTCTCCCACCCGCAATCGCCTCCTCTTCACCAGCCGTAAAGGCTACTGATAGACCCACTTTCAAGGGAACAATATTAAGAAGAAAGTAACCGTGAGAAGACTAACGCCAGAGCCATAACTAGCTCTCCCACTGCACAAGACCGGCTGTCAGCCAATGGAAGTCAAGGCCTCGGGGAACGGCACAGAATCCCAGTGGTCTCGGGGGCCAGAGTGGGACACGGAGAGAAAGGAGGACATGGAGCGAGCGGGTGACAGGGGGAAAGTCGCTCACTTTCAGCTACACAGGGCTGGGCTTCTGCACCACCTCCTTTGCATAGCAGTTCACCAGCTTCTCTGTAGCCTCTCCTGATCCCTGTCCCTTGTGACACTGAAGGCCAAGTGCACTGGACTCACTTCAAAGGACAGAAAAGGAAGACGGTGCGTGAGCACCTGGTTCTCTCCTCTGGTAAACGGCGTTGATGGATGGAGGACCCACTGGCACTTAATGAGCACAGTACGAAGACCGACAGCGGCACGTCCCTCCTTGATAAGAAGGTGCACTGGAAACACCTGTGCGCCCCCAGGGCCCCGGCTACGTCTGCACCAGGCCTCCACCGAAGGCCCGGGTGACAAGTCCAGCCAGCTCCTCTCCTCCTCCCCTCCTTCCCCCTCTTCTGCTTTTGTTTTTTCTTTACATCTCTGTATTTGCGTGTGTGTCATAGGATGCTAAATAGCAGGCAGATTGATTTTTGGCAAGTCAGCCTCCCCCCACCGACGCTCACATCACAATTCCAGTCCCTGTTTTTCATCAGCTGCTCACTGTCTCCGCGTGGATACTCCGTCTGCCCTGCTTATCCACGTCTAAGGCGACTACTTTCTCCTCTCACCGCCTCCCGAATTCCCGTTCACGTGCAGCAGGAACCCTCTTGTGCTCACACGTAGGAGTGGGGTTTGGACCCGGGTCTGACCTCTCACCAGACTGGTCGTTTGGGTACCTTTCTTTCAGTTTCTTTCCTCCGGATCCCCCTGGACCCAGTACAGGCCCCCGTCCCTCAGGAACTTTCTGAGACGTTGCCATCTGCCCAACACATCCTGATATAACACTCCCTTCACCCTCACTTGAACTTCAGCAAGTTCCCCCGCCTCCCTCTCGAGTTCCCTTCTCAGAGACTCTCTGATGTGACATCGAAGCGACCTGGGCGGCGTGTTGGCGAGACCCCTCCCCTGCATCCCACAGGCTTTAGCATCAGTCAGCTGGTGCCAGATGAGAAGCAAGGGCTGGGCTTTGCTGCAAATGGCCACCGAGCCAGAGCTCCTCGAAGACAGGACCAGGGCACAGTGGTCCAGGAGAGAGTCTTCGCGCCCGCCGCCTGCAACGGAGCATCAGGGGACAAATCGACGGGTCCCCAGGAGTGTGTTCTCCCAGTCATGCCCGACTGAGGGTTTTCTACAACTGACAGCTGACTTTCCATATCAGAAACCCAGCGTTCTGCATCCAAGGCTGATTCAGCTACACACTGATGGTTCTTAATCCACAGAGTCCCTTAAAACAAATCCTTCGTGGGTACAATAGACAATAAATGAGGATACAAGTGACCTGAGAAGATTCTGGAATCCAACGGGTGGGAATCGCTGAGAGCGACCTGTCTGTCGCCCAGCTGCCCCAGCAGACACACCGTCTGCGCTGCCACGCTTTGTGTAACACTTCATACTCCCTGCAGTACGACCTCCTTGTAGCTTGTTCTCTCATTTTCATGAACATTTTTGAAGGTCTTGTTCTCATCCACGTTACTATGTTTTCCAGGCACGTTGTACTAGGTTTTGTGGGAGGTCATGTCTGTGCTTCCCCCCTTCTGTCCACCTCTGAGATAGCTCATGTTTCCCTTTCTTGAGTTTCTTGAGAACCCCCCGTTCTCAGGCTCTCCTTTGCTTTTTCTCAGAGGCCTTTCCTTTCATTTTTCAGCAGTAAAAGAGATCCTCAACACCCCTGAGACAGGCAGCTCCTGGGTGACATGGACACTAATGGTAGGAAGAGAAGGGAATTCTGGCAGAGGCTAGCTTTCCTGCTCTGATTCCAGCTTGTTTTCTGTCCCCTTGGCTGCCTCCTTCTGGAAGAATCAACCTGGGTGAGCCAAGGGCTGGGACTTGTACCACAGCCCTGGGAGTGATTTCAGAGGCTCCAGTGTGTCTGGTTTGACTGGACACCATACACGCACAATGAGGGATAATCAGGTACCACCAGGGTCCTGCCTATGTTTCCAGAATAGTGAAATCTGGCATCTGTGATTATCATCTTATATAACCAGCCTCTCCGACGTCTTCTTGATCTGGAATTACCAAATATAATGCCATTGTTACTATATAATGTGCCACCCAAACAGGCACAGAGAAAGTGGAGTGATCAATAATTATGTTGGGAAAGCAGGCACAAATTGTTTGTCTGGAACCATCCGTTCCAGACAAACCAAGATATATGGTTTCCCTCGTTATCGCTGCTATGTGAGCGATCCTACCACAGCCAGAATAAGAAATTATTTTCTCAGTTTAACTAGGGGCAGGCACTTGTAAAAAGAAATTCAACAAAGACCTGGTAAATGAGTCTAAAAACAGACGAACTAAGCATGGGGGTGGGGTACTGTGCTGAGCACATCTCCAAGAAGGACTCACAAAGCATGAGACTGTTGAGGCACCATCTTCGCGCAGGTCAGCTCCTCACACCACATGGCACCTGCCTCTTTCCCAAGCCTCGAGGCAGACGTCCCACGCCAGACTGGACGGCACTGTTTGCTGGCAGGTGTTACGTGTCCAGCTTGAGGTGAGTGGAGAGGGCACTGGGGCTGAGAGGGGTTGTGGCTGGTAGCTGAACAGTGAACACAGGGCAGGAGGAGAAAACCTGGGGACAAGAGGCTGGAAGGACCATCTTCCTTCAAGTCAGAAGAGGTTAACTTAAAGGTTTAGAAAGCGCATACTGAAACAAATGTAGAAAAAGCCCTGTAATCAATTGGTTATACATACACAGGGTTATACCAACCTCGGAGGGGCTTAATACATGCTACGAACATCATAGCCACATATTATAGACACATTCCCAGCAGTCTCCCAAATCATGTTACTAGGATATAACATCCCAGGTTAGGAGGAAACGTAGATGGAATCAATCAAAAAAAAAAAAAAAAAAAAAAAAAGGTCAGGTCCAGAGTTGACTATCCTTGAGACACAAAGAACTCTTGAAAACGGGGAGGGGGGCAGGGGACGAGGGAGTAGCTGGGGTGGTGTTTCAGTTTTCATTCATCTATGAATGTCCCTAGAAATCTCAGTCTTAAAAGATTTCAAAATGTAGGGCATCCTAAAGAAAATCATAGGTGATCTTAAAATGGCATTTAGTTGATTTGATGTGAGTTGTTTGTCATCGTGGATGGGGAGGAATCCACTGAAATGACACAGGAAAGTACTGTCTACAGGTGAGGACAAAACTGTGCCATGAGGTCAGGGAACTCAGTACACAGAAATGGAGAAGCGTGTTCTCCTCTGATCGCTGATGGGACAAGAATAATTGCTTGGAGAGAAGATTCTGTGGGCAGCATCAAAAGAAGAAAAACTCATTCAGAGTTAGTGCATCCTTGAAACTATCCTTGTAATTCAGAGGGGAAAACCTCAGCCTGCTTGCGTCATTACCATCATTCTGCACCTCCCCTCCTAACTGGCAATTCCGTGTGTAGTGAAATTTTGTGTTCTGCACAAGAGGGCTCTAAATATATCTTCTGGTTTGACAATTCCAGAGATATTTGAGGAATCACGGGATGTTCTGCCTTTGATACGAGTTTTAAACCAGGGTTAGAAGCAAAGGAGGTGGCATTTTAATGTACAGCGTTCAGATGCTGCACGGTTATGATGAGACCGACATCAAAAAGTGATCAGTCGATACTGACTATACATTTGCCATATGCTCAAGGTCCTCTAATGAGCATTTAAGGAAGAATCCTTCCCTGTTTGGACTGGGTTGCTGAGTTCTGTATTGCTGTGCCCTGAACTAAAAATACTGAAGCTAACTAGCTTGCACGGCTCTTCAGGACTCGCCAGATGGCAACTCAAGGCTGTTCTCAGAGCTCAGTGCTGTAGCAGAGCTTTTCAAAGTGTGGTCCACAGACCACATACTTCTGTCAGAATCATCTAGTGTGCTTGCTAAAAATGCAGATTCCTGGGTCTACCCCATATTTGCTGCATCCGAGTCTTTGGGGCTTTGAATCTGCCTTTTGACAAAACCATCCGAATACTTTAACAAGTGTTCCCGGGCGAGGACACCAACGTTTGAGAACCTCTGTCCAAGGCATTTGGTTTGCAAACCCGGCACCACGTAGCGTTACTGGGGACCTTTTAAAAAGTACTGATGCTCAACCCCAGCACCAGAGAACCTGATTTACTACGTTACTGTCAGGTGACTCTAATGTGCAAGCAGGTCCACGTGACCCGTTCCTCCAAATACACCTCTGGATGTTACTGTACATCCACACATCTACACCCAAACACACACCAACAGAGGACTGAGCCCTGGTCCACATGGGCTCCCTGCTGTCAAGTTCGTCACTGAAGGTTCTCAGGGCTCTTTCAAGAGTTTCCTCCGCTCGCAGTGCTATAAACTGCTGACTCCCCTCACCAACCTCAAATCCGAATCTTCCCTCTCAGCCAGTGTAGCTCAGGGTTTCCACTTGCGTATGCACACATCACTGGTGGCAGGTGAGGTACTGAGCAAACGTTCTTTCCGTCACCCCAGGTCTCCGTTTTCCTATAGAATCAAAGGGTAAAGGCAGCACCTCAAGCCTGGATTTCATTGAAATTAATGCATAGGGCAAAGCAGGGATAGGTGACGGCATTAGGCTGAGGCTGATCTGCAGATACTAGTAAACAGGTGGTGGATGATATATTTTGGATCATGAACACGGAGTCAAACGCTCCGGCAGTGAGAAACACTGGGGCGGTGATGGACAGCACTGACCAGGGACAGCCTCTCGTCTGCGTCACTCATAGCTGTGCAAACACACATTCTCTAGCCTCGGTTTCCTCATCTATGAAATAGGGATGACAACCGTACTTAATCACGTGACTGAAGTTAAAACGAAATAGTATATCTGAAGCATTTTTAGGGACAGGGCTGTGCTGGGTTCTCAGGACACCAGGTCAGCATGGAAATCGCCCCCGTCGCGGAGTCTGAGGCCAAGCTTCAGCCTTGCCTTTAAGTGATAGCATGGCTCTGAGCACATCATAAACTCTGGGTTTTGGTTTCCACGTCGGCAAATTGTAGAGGTTCTGTAAAAATATTATGAGAACCAGACTAGCCTGATGGCTAAAGCTCCTTTCTGTATTACGATTTTCTAAAGGAATCAGTGGTGTAACAATACAAAGGGGAGAACTGTGCACGAGAAGGAAACACTATGAGTCCACAGGAAGGACAGAGAATTCAGGTTCCTGCAAGGAGGCTGGTCTTCCACAGACCTCGGTCCGAATATCTGCATTCAGCCCCTCAAGGAAGCCTTTTCTCATCCCTAAGAATCTCTGCTGAGTGCCCCCAGGGTGAGGAAAGGGCACCCCACCCTGCCAAAGCCCACTGGGGTCAAATGAACAGTGCTGGCCTTTGATCTGCAAGAAAAGTGACTGTGCTGTTTCCCACAGGACATAGCTCCAGAACGATCGAGCCTGGAAACTTCTAGCAGCTTTCCTACAGCCACACGGGGGAAAGAGCCGGAGAGTGCAGCCAGCACCAAGCCCAGAAACAAAAAGGGAGCAGCCGAGTCCTGCTCACGTCACCTGAGCCCTGCAGCTCCCATGGCCGCCTTTCCCCCGGTCAGTGTGTCCTTCCCTCCCGTCCTGACTTAAGCCACCGGGGGCCAAGTTTTCTTTCTCACGGAAAAAAAAGCATGACCTGTGCTGACTACCTGAAGAGCCTTCGTCCTCCTCCTTTCCAAGCACCTAAACTTTCTCTCTTTCCCCAAACTGTCCTCTGCTAGCCTGGCCTCCAGGCCTCCTCTTCAGCCTCCTGACTGAGGACAACCACTATTTCCTGAGAGCAGCCTGTGGGGTGAGCCTCCCCTTTTTTATACACTAATAAATACTCCAGAAGCCAAAACCCTTCAGGTTTATTCCTTTACTTCTCTGCTGATAACAGGTGGTGCGGGGTGGTGAAGGCCACTGCTACCCGCACAGACGGTCGGGGATAAAATAGAGCCCGAAGCCTGGTTTCAGTGTTGGTCAGCAGGTTTTACCTCAGAGGACCCACCCTTACTGACCACCTGATACAACGCAGCTCCACAGTCAGATCGTGTGAGCCGGAAGGCTCCTTGCCATTCATCGCATGGAGATAGTAGTAGGATGGGAATACCAACCCCACAACTCCAGGGTCCTTGGCCACATGGGCAATAACTACGAACAAAACATTGTGTGTATCCCCAAGAAAATGCCTGTTTCCCGCATGGGGTGGAGTGAGGTCCATGTGGGAATAAAGACCTTGCCTCCCACCCCTCTGTCCTCACAGCTGGGTTTGTTCTCTGCTCCAAATACAAAGTGCTGCGTCCTCCTACAAATCCCCAGGCGGGGTCAGTGGGCATTCCGCGTCATGGGCTGAGTCAGTGAGTCTCCTTCAAAACCAGACCAAACACGTTCTATCAGAGATACAGCAACACGCAGTGGACATGTAACATGTATTTGATGTTGGCAGTGATGCTGTGACATCAGCAGATACTCGGAGACACTTCTGAAGACCATTCCATGACCTCCAACCTGCAGCTGGGTTTTCTTCTTGGCTAAAAGTTAGAGATTTTTAACTTGATGAAATAATATTCTTCAGAAGATAAGATTAGGGAATTTATGTATTTGCTTCCTTCTAACGAGATGGGATCTTTAATCTAGTGTCCATTCCACAGTGTTTTCTGCTGCTATGGTTACCTCAGGTGAACAACTACTGCTCCTCAGGTAGGTGGAGCTTGACTTTTATCTGTTTGAGCTTATTTTCTCCTCCTGTTTGAAGGTACTCTGTTTACTTAGTTGCACGAGTCCTAGATCAAAGAACAGTCTTATGTTTGGAGGGAGCGGCTCTGGTGCCCTCCTTGAGAATCACTCACGCCCAAGGTCACAAACAAGCAGATATTCTCCATCCCCATCATGCTGTCTCCTTCCCTCCCAGACCCTCAAACCTGTACGTTGGCCTTTTCAGACTCCTTCTAAGGATGTTGGACCCCACCCTCTTTCAATTCAAAAATAAAGGGAGACTTTGGGACTTTCCTAAGCTCACAATTTCAGACAGTCGTGAGCTGTTTATAGCAGACAATATTCAATCTTGTAAAGGCACTCAGAGCATTAGAGTCACTTATTAGGAAGACAGATTCCTAAGTCTCGCCCTAGACTGGCCCACTGAGAGTCTCTACAGGGTGGAGCGGAGGATCAGCTTCTTCACTAACAATCTTCACTAACAATCTCTAAATCATAAACATTTAGAGCCACAGGTTGATGGGAGACCAAGTCCAGCTGAGTATCTGGAAGGTTTGTTCAGAAAGTCTTGGTAAAAACCCCGAGGCTTCCAGACAGAGCTACTCCTGGTGATGGGACAGCTGGTTGACCCGGGAAATGTGCAAGGCTCCCTAGAGCTCAGGGACCAAGTGGGCTTGCCACTGGGGTGACTGGGCCCGAGAAAGCCAAATCTAGGGCCTCTGGGTGGGGCTGTACCTAAAGCATCCCAGGAAGCTGGCAGCCTACTTCTCTCCTTAAAAATCTCCTTAAAAATCTCCTTGGGAGGAAGATTTTCTTAGAACTGGAGGGGAAACACTATGCTTAAGTGAATTAAGCCAGACACAGGAGGACAGACAGTATATGATTCCTTTATATGAGATAGTTAGAATAGGCAGGTTCACGGAGACTGAAAGCAGAACAGAAGTTACCAGGCTCTGGAGGAGGGCGAGTGGGGAGTTATTATTTAATGGGAAAGGTAGTGGTAATGGGTACACAACACTGTGAGTGTGCTTAATGCCACTGAATTATACACATACAAATGGTTAAAATGATAAATATTATGTCATATATGCTTACCACAATGACAAAAAACTGTAGAGAAAATGGATTATAATATTTTAAAATCATTGTATAATCGATAATAGTCATTTTAGAAAGAAATATGAATACAATCCTTGATAAATCATAAATCTAAGAAAAAAAGGGATTTTATTACTTGCAGGAGTAGTCACATGAGGTATGATTTGTTGGGCTCCGAAGTTTTTTTGGTTTGTTTTATTATTATTTTTTTTATCTTGCCCACTTTTCTCATTTTACAGGTGAGGAAGCTATTTGGCTCTGGTCTCTGGTTCCAGAAATCTACTAATGGGTGAGCAACCAGTCCTCCTGATGTCTAGCTACTGTGCCCCACTGCAAACTCTCCTGAATAGTAAACCGAAAGGCCCCGAGGAAATGGCATACTTTAAACTCTGCCCAGTGGGGACTTCCCTGGTGGCGCAGTGGTTAAGAATCCACCTGCCAATGCAGGGGACGTGGGTTTGATCCCTGGTCTGGGAAGATCCCACGTGCCGCAGAGCAGCTAAGCCCGTGCACCACAGCTACTGAGCCTGCGCTCTAGAGCCTGTAAGCCACAACTACTGAAGCCCATGCGCCTAGAGCCTGTGCTCTGCAACAAAGAGAAGCCACCACAACGAGAAGCCCACGCACCACAACGAAGAGTAGCCCCCGCTAGCCGCAACTAGAGAAAGCCCACGCGCAGCAACGAAGACCCAACGCAGCCAAAAATAAATTAATTTAAAAAAAAAAAACAAAAAAACCACATTAAACTCTGCCCAGTGATCTCCTGTCCGCGTGGGGCCTCCAGCTGACGGCAGCACTCGAGACAGGCCCCGCTGCACGAACCCTGCACCCTCGGGCACTACCTGTGTTTGCCCAGGTGACCTCACAACAGCCCACGAGGGAGTGAATTATTACCTTCACGATACAGATGAGAATCCTGGGTCCCAAGGCGTCTGACTTGCAAAAGTTTGCACGTGGAGATGGGGACTGGGAGACAACAGCGTTGGACACCCTTCACCCATTCTGAGATTTTTGGTCAAGGGCAAGTCCCCAATAAGCGGCTCACAGAAATGACTTACAGTCCATAAGCCCCTCTCCCTCCATGTTCCCTCTGCTTTGTTAGCTAATAAAAGTGCTCGAGACGGTTAATACTGATACCTCAGGATGCTTCAATTAAATGAAACATTAACATTTTATGTTCGCTCCCAGGAGAATTTAACTCGAAGTTTCTACTGATTGCTTTGCTGCTGACATTAATTTAAGTACACACAATAAAGGCACCCCCAAAGAGTTCAGAATGACATGTTTTTCAAGGGAAGGTAGGACAACTTTGTCAGAGAAAACAGAGCTATAAAACCCAATAAAACATTCAAAACAAGGCACAGTAATCTGTCTGGAGTGCAAGTGTGTCTCACTCCCACCTGAGTTCTGCCTGGAAAAAAGCCGCATCAACGCTGGCTGGAGGAGAAAGAGCACCCAGACTCCATACCACCTTCTTCCTCTTTCCCTTCAAACATCATAGGCTGCTACCGTCATTAGTTGGTTAAGACCTAGACTCCAACTCTTCCCATAATTAAACCACTCAAAAAACACAACCATTATAAACAAACAGAAGAAAATCAGTTAAAGAAGCTGAATGGCACAAGCCAACCCTATGTCCTTCTGTTTATCTGAGGAAAGAAGGGAGAAGAATGAGTGAAGGGAGCAAAGACCAAGAGTCCACATGGATGCGCTGGGTCAGCATGGGAGACCAGCAGCCAGGAGAGATGGTAGGAAGAGGGAAAAAAGAGAAGAGGAGGAGAGCAGTGAGGATGCAGAGCGGGGGGATGGGCGGGGTGGAGGCAGAGCGGGGGGTGGGGGGCGGGGTGGGCGGGGCGGGATGCAGAGTGGGGGATGGGCTGGGGGAGGATGGAGAGAGGGAGGCAGAGAGGGTGTCTGCAGCTGGAGAGTGGCTTGGAAGAGTTTACATCAGAAAGAAGAATGTGAAAAGAACAGAAATGGTTTCCCCCCAAGTCCACTGTACCTGGGGCTTGGATTCAGGGGTGACTGGCCCCTTGTTCCTTTCCCTCCGCTAATGGACAGACATCCTGCAGCCTCAGCCTGCGTCTGACAGTCTAAATTAAAGTAGAAAGTTTGGGGGAGGGGCTGCTCACTATTCACAATTTTAGGAATAACAGGTTTTTATGATCAATTGGAAGCTTAATTTGATAGGAATAACATAAAGCAATGAGTCAGGAATATAGGGTTCTAGCCAGTTTTACCATGGTTAGCCCTGTGACCTTAAATAAGCACCTGATCATGAGAGCCACCTGCTTCATCTGTCAAATAAAAGTTTACAACAACTGCAATCCTTCCGCCCATATCCAGCTCCCAAGCTCATAAGAGAAGAGATGTGATGTGGGTGTGTGTGAAAAGCAACATCATTCATCTGAGCTAACATGTCTTCTATTAAGAAGATTCTACTTACCTAACCACGGTGCAGGTAGAACCACTCATTGTAACAACACTTACAGGACGTATGAGTCAGAAGTCAGGAAGTAACAGATAGTTTTGGCCCCCACAGCTATCATTAGCCCTCTGCACATTTGCCTGCCTGAAACCATCTATAATATAATAACACAAATTCATCTCAGGCAAGGGACCAAACAGGCTGCAGCACCATATATGAGTTTAACTGGCAGCCAGCTTGCGTTTAAAATACTATGTAGATTCAGAGTTTGAAAGAACTGAAGAAAAGATGATTAGGCATCATTTTCTCACAAAGGTGAGAGGTTAGGAGTTGGAAACTACGATCCAATGAGAAAAAGCTCAATGCCCTATAAGCTGCTGGGATTTAAACTAAGAAAGGTCATGTCAGATGGTGAACAAGAGTGAGAACTCTAGGAACAAATTTCCAGAGAATGGCAAATGGAAGCACACACACCACACAACATCACACGTGTGCAAATGACATAAAAAAAACAGAAATTGGAACAGATTACTTGGGTTTCAACATGAAACTTGATGTAACGCTAATGCCAGATCTTAATATCAAAGATCAAATGTTGCCTATAGAAGCAATATGCCATTGCAGAACTCAAAGAAGAGATTTTCAGTTAAATAGGAGACGTTTGCTGCAAGAAATGACAAATTCATTGTCAGAAGTTGGTACCTCTGAGAAAGGCTGGGATCTGGAACCCTGTGCTGCGATGCTGCAATGCTTGCACCTGGATACACCTCTCTCCGAGCAATAAAATGCAAAGAAACTATATGGGACTAAAAATACATGCACGCATGCGCGGTTGGGGCAAATTCTGGACAAAAGATACAAAGAGACCAAAAGACCCCACTGCCACTTCTGCACAGCTCCTAGCAAAAGCAGGGGGGTAGGGAGCAAAAGCAGGGTACTGTGCATGCCCCCTGCACTCAATGCTACCAGAGGGGTGGGCAAAACACCTAAGCCACCCCTCTGGCCCGACCCCCAGACACACCCCTACCCTCACCCTGTATAAGGAACGAGCTCGCCCCCTCTCAGGGAGCAGCAAGCTAGGGAACCGGCTGTTTGTTCTCTCTCCCCTGCTGCAGCCCTGCCTGACTTTCCTGTCTGGCCTCTGGTCAGTTTCTGTTGATTAAGGAGGCTGAGAACCCTGCTCCAGTATCAGCTCCACGTGGGAGGAGGTTTGATTTTCAGTCCCTTCCCCATGTCCTCCTCCACAAGGCCATCCTTTCTCTGCACCCCACATAACGTCAGGCATATGATCACCTCAGAGTTGTTATTCATTTCCTTCTCCTCACCTGAACTGCCTTCCCATCTAAATTTTGGGGTTGGAGAAATTCTCCTCTTTGCCAAGACTCAGTTTCAAGTTTGTTAGGTGAAGCCCTTTGGAACCACACCAACCTACCCTGCTTTCTGCCACCTCTAAAGCAAGCAGTTCGTATCGGCAGCCCTCATTTCACACTCAGTTAACAGAAATCTCATCTCCTCAGTTGGAGCATGTGCCAGTCGAAGCTGGGACAGACAGGGCTTGTTTTCTCTTCCTGGGGGCAGAGACTGTCTACTAGTTCACTAATCAATATCCAGCATCTCACACACCACCCACAGCACAGCCAGGGCTCAGTAGATGTCTGTCAAGGAAAGGAATACATGCATGAACAGATGGTCTTGACTTCTGTATGGCTGTATCTGATGGGGAAGACAAAGATCAAGATAGATGCTTTCGTTTTCCAAAGAGAATATGGAGAGCAGTAATCATTTCTTAGAAGAATGCCAGGGTGAAAAGGAACCAATGGATCTACTGAAAGTGAAGACTGAGGGACTCCCCTGGTGGTCCAGTGGGTAAGACTCCGTGCTCCCAATGCAGGGGTCCCGGGTTCCACCCCTGGTTGGGGAACAGATCCCGCATGCTGCAACTAAGAGTCACACGTCACAACTAAAAGATGCCACGGGCCACAACTAAGACCCAGCGCAGCCAAAGTAAGTAAGTAAATAAATAAACAGAAATCACTGTTCATTTAAAAAAAAGGAAAAAAAAATCATACTGACAACAATTAAAAAAAAAAAAAAAAAAAAAAAAAAAAAAAAAAAAAAAAAAAAAAAAAAAAAAAAAAAAAAAAAAAAAGAAAGTAAAGCTTGATCCTAGAGTGGGAATAGTAACTTCCAATACGTTCCATGAAGATCTTATGAGATGGACCATCGAGATCAAGTAGGAACGACTTGGGAAGACAGTAAGACTGGCACAGAGGCATGGGCACACGTGTCAGTAAGATGAGGAAACGTGTAAGAGAGACCAGCTGGCAGGGAAAGTCACGCAGGGGTGGGGTGGTTACATGGACAGCTCAAAGAAGCAAGATGGCACTGGGTTCCTGCAATGTACTAGATTAAGCGGACAGAGAACTCACTCCCATTAAATACATAAACATAGATACACATCATAAAGCTTTCTGAAAATACATAAAGCTTGAAATAAGGGAAATTTCTAGATGCCAGAAATGAGGACAAAATTTGTGGTGAGAATACAGAATTCCAGCGTAGGCCTGGGCAGCTGACGGGGGTGGGTGGTGTCAGGCATGAATATAGGCTTAGGGTGGGGGTCTGAGGTTTTAATGCCCCCATGGGGACAGGATGCCTTGGGCCTTGATGTGGGCTTCAGCTGAAACTGTGGACCCCTTAATAAAGTCAGTGCCCACACACGGATTAACCTTCCTTGAAAATGGGACTAGAAAATTCTATCCCCCAAGGCCTGAAAAGGGAAATACAGTTTTCTGTCAAGCCAGGGCTCTGGCTGGGATGGGGTGGGGGATTAAGGGTTTCCCTTGATAATTTGAAACCATAAGTCATTGTCCTGAGCATGGATGGGGTCTATATTTGTACCATCTGGTTGTCAGGGAATCTCTCGGGAGAAATTAACATAAAAACAGTCCAGGAAAATTAAAACTCCAGTAGCACCAGCAAAGCTTTATATGGTTACCTTGACAATGAAGGCCACATCGTCATATCACTCTCACTGAAAAAGAGCTCCCAATAAAAAATTATAAATCATAAAAAACAAGCCACCCTGAAGGGCAGCAGAGTAATGAAAGAATTTGCACTCTTCACCTAAAAAGTTCTGAAAGAGCCACCAGTATTTCTAGATATTACAAAACATATATCCACTGAAATAAAAAAAACTTAATGGACTCATTATGCAACAGATTAAACATAACTGAAATGAAATTAATGAACTGGAATACAGATTAAAGCAAAGCGGGCACAATATAGCACAGAGAGATGAGCTAGAAATAAACATTAAAAGGTACATAAGATAAAATAAGAAGGTCCCATACACATAGAAGACATTCTAAGAGGTAAGAAAAGAATACAAGAAAGGTATTTTCTATGAATGTGGTTAAGAATTTGTTCAGACTTAAAAACATGGTTCCTCAAAGCAAATAAGTACGACCAGTCAGGAGCAGGATAAATAAAAATAAATCCCCACACACATAAATCATGGTGAAAATGCAAGATGTGCATCCAAGCAATCAGTGCAAAAAGACAGATTTCCTGCAGAACAGCACATGTTGGATTATACACAGAATTACTACCAGTAACATAGAGGCTGGAGAAAATGGATTATTGTTTTTAAAGATAGAAGAAAAAAGCAATCTAGGGCTTCCCTGGTGGCGCAGTGGTTGAGAGTCCGCCTGCCGATGCAGGGGACACGGGTTCGTGCCCCGGTCCGAGAAGATCCCACATGCCACGGAGCGGCTGGGCCTGTGAACCATGGCCGCTGAGCCTGTGCGTCCGGAGCCTGTTCTCCGCAAAGGGAGAGGCCACGACAGTGAGAGGCCCGCGTACCGAAAAAAAAAAAAAGCAATCTAAATTTTTAGCTGAACAACTATCTATGTGACGGCCAGACAAACAACTGTGGTAGTTTATCAGCCACAGACATTCACCCAGGGGACATGGGAGGAGCCTGAACCAGGAAGAGGTCAATGCTGCTGTCCACGGTGAGCAAAGAAGGGACTAAATATGCAGGTCAAGCAAAAGAGGCCGTGGAAATAATCACTGATGATTATTCTGGCACCTGGAGGAGGGTTAAACGAGGTGCGTTGAATACAAGACAGCAATAACGTGAAGTGGGTGCAGGGGTGACAGGAGAGAAGCAGCAACAAAGAACGCTGTCAATCCTAAAAAATGCAATACAGGAAAACAAAGAAAAAGCATGGTGTGTAGAAAAAACAAAATATGATTTTAGGAATCGTCAACATTTATCAGTAGTATAGTAACTGAGCTGGTGAACAGGTTTAGAGCCCTATTTCAATAGTCAGTCAGAAATTCATCATTGTTATGAAACTTGGTCATGTAGCAGACTTACAAAGTCTCATGTGTACTCCTAAAATGCATCTCAAGCAGAATACACTCTGTGCTGCAGTAAATCAGGAACCGACTACAAAAAGCTAAGGGTAAAAAACAGGCATATGTTTGGAAGCGAAATAATATATGAGTAAAAAATTATAACGTAAAATATGAACTATTTAGAATGGAATGGCAATAAAACAATCCATATCAAGATTTGTGATGCCCCTAAAATAAGAGAGGGAAATTCATACCTAGTCTCTCATAAAAAGAGAGAAGACTGAAATTTAGTGCTAAGATTTCATCTCAAAAAATTTTAAAGTAGGGCTTCCCTGGAGGCGCCGTGGTTGAGAGTCCGCCTGCCGATGCAGGGGACGCGGGGTTCGTGCCCCGGTCCGGGAAGATCCCACATGCCGCGGAGCGGCTGGGCCCGTGAGCCGTGGCCGCTGAGCCTGCGCGTCCGGAGCCTGTGCTCCGCGACGGGAGAGGCCACAACGGTGAGAGGCCCGCGTACCGCACAAAAAAAAACAAAAAACAAAAAACAAAAAAACAAACAAAAATTAAAGTAAATGCAAAGAAGGAAAGAGTACAGTAAGAGTGGAAATTAATGGGAGGGAAAACAAAGATGAAAAGAGAAAATAAAAACCTCTGAAAATAATATGAATATGCAAAATTATGTCAAAATCAATTAGGATCAAAAAAGAAAAGGGATGAACAATATTAGTACTGAAACACAAGGCATAATAACTACACTAGAAAAATGTCAGATGAAAAGATATGAACAACTTTATTATAATAATTTTGAAAACTTAAATGTAATTGATGATTTTCTAAACAAATATTAGAACTGACTCAGGAAAAGTATACCTGAATAGAACTGCAACCATTAAAGGAACTGAAATACTAGTTGAAAAGGAATTAGTGAACCATAACAGCATCAAACCCAGATGCAATAAATACCCTCTGCTGAAAAATAAAAATAAAAGGGAGAAAGCCTCTCAAAACATAACTAGCAAAGAATATTTTAAAAATACTTCATATCCAAATAAGGTATCTCAGGAATGCAATATCGGTTCATTTAACATTGGGAATTTTATTTAGCAATGGAGTAAACAGAAAGAAAAACTATGATCACCTCTTTAAGTATAAAATCATAAATTATTAAAAAATCCAACCCCTGTTTATAATTCAAAAATAAAGCAATTAAAACTAGGGATGGAAGGGAGCTTTACTAATCTTCTAAAGGGCAGCTACCCTTTAGAAATATTCACAGCATCGAAGATAGAAATAGTCACCTCAAATTAAGACGTGGACTAGAGTGCAGGCTCTCATGGTTTCTAGATTAGCTATGGACTAGAAAGTAGTGGCCAATGCAGTAAGGCAAAAAGCAAACAAACAGTGAACAAGAATGCACGTAAGGTAAAGAAGGAACAACGCTGTCACTGTTTACAGAAGTCTATATAGAACTATCCATGAGAATCCAACAAACCAATAAAACTGGTAACATTACTATATATATAAGGTTCACATTAAAGAGTCATTAGCATTTCAGTTCTTTGGTAACAACAATCACCGTAAAGTGTGATTAAAAACAAAGAACTAATTCCCATTATTTAAAAATTATATAGAATTAATTATTCTAAAATAAATTTAAGTCATTTATGGTGAACATTGTAAAACTGGAAGACTTAAAAGAAGACCTACCTATGTACGCTATATATCATATTCCAGGATGGGATAATTCAAAATTATAAGTTGTCAATTCTCTCCAAATTAATATCTCAATTCAATATAATCTCAATAAAAATGCCAATAGGGATTTTAATGGAACTTGCAAGCTGATCCCTGACTCATAAGGAGTTCCAAATGGATTCCTGATTTGCATGTAAGAGTAATTGGCAAATAATAGCCAAAGCAGTTTCTGAAAAGAAGAATTTGAAGAAGGAACTGGCCACACCAGGTACAAAGATTGATCATAAAGCTATGGTATGTGTAAAGGTTGGTACTGTATAAGGATAGATAAAAAGAACAGAGGTGAAAGACAAAACAAACCATCAAACACAGCATTGGTAAATGACCATTACCGCAAGGAGATCCAAGAGGGAGGGGATATATGTATACATATAGCTGATTAACTTCATTGTACAGCAGAAACTGACACAACATTGTAAAGCAATTATACTCCAATAAAATAAAGACTACCAGGACATGATGCAACAGTTTAATGAATTATGATCAAAAATGGACTATTCATGTAGGAGGAATACAAAGTTAGATCCCTTCTCCACGATATAAATAAAAATACATTGCAAAAAGATTATAGATGTAAACAAACTGTGTAACTTTTAGAAGAAGGATACATTAGAATTTTTAATTGACAAATAAAATTTTAAGTTGAAGTATAACACAGCCAGAAAAAGTGCACATATCATGCATACAGTTCAGTGAATTTTTGCGGTGAACCATGCAAATCAAGGACTAGAACTTGACCAGACATGACCAAGTCCCCTGTGCACCTCTCGGCTGTTTACACTCTTACCCTAAGGTAACCAACCACTCCTCTCCTGATGTTTATCTCTATAGAGTAGTCTGAGTATGTTTTGTTGTTGTTTTTTTTTAACTTTGTATAAATGGAATCATTATGGTATTACTCTTTTGTGTCTGACTTTTATTCCTTAACATTACTTTTATGAGAAAAGATGAAAAAATAAAATAAAAGCAGAACAGGGCACCCAGAGCTCTGAAAGAATATGTATGGTTTAACACACGATTAAGTGCAATTCCAGAAAGAGGGCAGAGAGACAAGGGGACAGAAGAAACATGAGAAGAGGGGAGGGCTGAACGAAAGACAGCTAACTACAGATCCAGGAAGTCACAGAACCCCAAAGAGGTTAAATACAAAGACAATTACTTCTATGCACATCATATGCAAAATGCTGAAAATCAAAGATAAAGGTAAAATCTTGAGTACATCCAGAGAACAAAGAAACATGCATGCGATGTAACAGAACAAGAAAGGCCACAAAGTTCTCTTCAGGAACTATGCAAGCCAGAAGATGATGAAATGCTGTATTTAAGTCCTGAAAGAAAAAAAAAATCAGTTTGGAATTCTTTATTCAGCAAAAATGTCTTTAAGAAATGAAAGTGAAATAAAAACTTCTTCAGATAAACAAAAGCTGAGTGAACACCAGCATTACAATGTTAAATGAAATCCTTTAGTCAGAAAGAAATGATGCCAGAGGACGTCTGTATCTATAAAAAGAGATCAAGAATGAATAAAAATAGGTGGTTAAAACATAAAGCTATTTTTCTTATTTTAATCATTTTTGAGAATAGTTGATCTCCTAAACTAAAAAACATGCATTGTGGGTTGTAGAAATAAAACGTATGACAAAATATCACAAAGGATGGTGTAATGGAAATGGAAGAATACGGTTTTAAGGTTTTCACACTTTAGGTAAAGTGTGAAATATCATTTGAAAATAAGCTGTAAAAAGTGAAAGATGTTAACTGTAAACCCTAGAGCAACCATGAAAAAGCAAAGGGAAGAGCTTTAGTTTATAATCCAATAGTGGATATAAAGTGGAATAATAATAATTAAAAAAAAAAAACTTAACTAAAAGAGGGCAGGAAAGACTGAACCAAAAATCAGATGGGATATATTAAAACAAAAATCAAATAATAAGATGGTAGCTTTAAACCAAATCATGTTGATAATTACCTTAAATGTAATGGTCTAAACTAGGGTCTAAACGTATTTTCTCTAAAGGGACAAGTAATAAATGCTTTAGGTTTTGCAGGTCATGCAGCGTCTGTTGCAAATACTTTTGTAGTGCAAAAATCTTAGACAATACATAAACAAATGCCCATGGCTGTTTTCCAGTAAAACTTTATTTACAAAAACAGGCAATGAAGGCTTGTCTAAACATTCTGCTTAAAAGGCAGAGACTGTCAAATTGAAAACAAACAAACACACAAAAAACAAAGGCAAAAAAACAAGACCTAACTATATGTTATCTACAAGAAACACACTTTAAATGTAAAGATACAGAAGAGTTAAATGTAAAGGATGGCAAAAGTCACATGATGCAAATACTAATTGAAAGAAAGCTGCATTGGCTGTATTAATATATTAATATCAAGCAAAATAGACTGCAGAACAAGGAATACTAACAAAGATAAGGGAATACTACCAGGAGGGATGTTTCATAATGATAAAAGGGTCGGCTCATCAAGAAGACATAAAAATCCTAAATCTTATTACATATCCTAATAAGAGCGCATCAATACTTATTAAGCCAAACCTGACAGCCTTGAAGAGAGAACTAGACAAATCTAAATACAGTTAGAGATTTCAATCCTCCTCACTCTGTAACTGGCTGAAAAGGTAGACTGAACACATCAGAAATTAAATAGAAGCCTTGAACCATGATACCAACTAACTGAACCTAACTGGCATACTTTAAACAGGCCACGAACAGCATCAGATCACATCTTTTCAAACAGCCCAGGCACAGCCACAAAGACAGACCATCTTTGTTGAATCTGAGTGTTCTGGATGTGGGTATCTATCAATAATGCTGTCTGTGCTTTTCTGTACCTTTGAAATAGTTCATGATTACACAACAACAAACCAAATGTTTGATTACCTTCAAAAAAGTACAAGCTTTGAAAATGAATAGACCCGGGTCTGTGACTTGGTTTCCCAAATGACCAGCCGAGCACCTGAATGTTGCACTGACTTTCTCTTACCTTGTTTCCCTCATCTCGAAAAGGGGATACCTTGTACGGGCTACCATGTAGGTTTCTTGTGAAGATGAAATTAGATCATGTCCATAACGTTTTAACATGGTGCCTGGCACACATTAAGCACTTCAAAGCACTAATTATTATTATTTTATGAAACTGTCTTTGGGACAGGATAAGAAAATGAACCAAAAGGGAATATCATTCACAAAACTTCACATTTCCCCCCAAAGAGCTGGCAGAGTGGAGTAGGTCGTGAGTGGCAGGACAGCTTTAGTTGAGTCGAGAGCTCATCCATGACACAGTTCTGCAAAGAAAATGGTTCACCCTGTAGAGAAAAGCAGGATGGAAATGATGTCACAGTGAGGGATTGGGAGGGAGCATTTCTGAGACCAGGGTCAATACTATTACTCTGGATGGATGTGCCCTGATGAAGGAAGTGCTGGGATCTAGAAGAGGTCCCCGCTCGAGGGGAGAGAATGGCTGGGAATGAAGGCAACGACTCTCGCCCCACCGCTGCACGAGGGTTCACTTAACCAAGGAGTGCCTCCATCCCCACCCCTCCCTGCCTCCCTGTCTCCTTCCCCTTTTCTTTCTGAAATAGACTTACTTTCGTTTTTACAGCAGTTACAGGTTCACAGCAAAACTGAGTGGAAGGCACAGATATTCCCCCATACACCACCTGCCTCCACACACGCATAGCTACCATTTATCAGCACTCCTCCCCATCACTGGTGCATCTGTTACGATTGATGAACCTACACTGACACGTTAGAATCACCCAGAGACCACAGTTTATGTTAGGATTCACTCATACATTCTATGGATTTGGACAGATTTATAATGACTTGTATCCACCATTACAGGATCATAAACAGTAGTTTCACTGCCCTAAAAATCCTCTGTGCTCTGCCTGTTCATCCCTCCCTACCCTCTGCCCCTGGCAACCACTGATCTTTTTACTGTCTCCATCGTTTTGCCTTTTTCAGAGTGTCAGACAATTGGAATCATACAGCATGTAGACTTTTCAGACTAGCTTCTCTCTGTGTCTTCTCATGGCTTAATATAGCTCATTTCTTTTTAAGGTTCAATATCATTCCATTGTCTGGACGTACCCACATTCTCTTCATATATAAAGCGAGGATAATATCTTCAACCTTCTCAACTTCATGTGAGTATTTTGTGAAATAAAAGAGGTGAACGATATGGATATGAGAGTCCTTTGTAACTTCCAAACAGAATGACCGTCCTTAGAGAGACTTGCCATCTGTGTACACCGTGGGGCCTTCACTGTCCCTGTTTTTACAGTGCAGAGCGTGCAGACAGCTGAGTTCTCTACAAGGCATCACTGTGCTCTCTCACTGACTTCAGTTGCACCTATTTGCAAGTTTGCATCCAACAGCAAAGACATCAGCAGCAAAATGAACCCTGGGCACATTCCCGGCGCTTCTGTCATAACCCGCAGAATAAGGTGCAGCTATGCCCGGCTCTGCCTCTCAGGAGCCCAAGCCACTGCCGGGGGTCCTCCTCTAAAGGAGAATGGTTGCCAGGGCATCTACGCCATGGACTCCTCTATTCCAGGGTCCACGGTGATACTAATCATTAGCACCAAGGTGGTGGATTCATGGTGAGGTGCCTGAAGATTGATACGTCAAACGGCACTTGATACAATTAAGATGAACGGGGACATGCAGCGCTGTAAAACTAAAGACTATGGAATTCTCCGAGCATCCTTGTCACTGAAAGATGCACATGGACTGTGCCAGCCTATTAGTTACAGCATGGAGTCGAGTTCCAGAACATAAAAAAGGAAGCACTGCATCTGATTTGTTGTCAGGTTCCTTCCCTGAGTGACAAAGAGGGATTTGGCAAGGCTTTACTGGAATTGTGTTCGATTGTTTCCAGGGGATAACCGCAGCCTTCTGTCTGTCAGAGCTGCTATAATCTATTTATAATGCTGTTAATTTCATGCACCAGTATTTCACTGTTGGAATCCGTGACACCAAAAATGCACTGTCTTGACTCGGGTGGCCGGCCAGCCGGAAACTAACTGGGTGATGATTTGGGTGTCTGTGTCACCGGGTCCAGGATCTGTGCCGTGGCTGAAAAGGGTGTGAATGAATACTATCAGCTGAAAAAAATGTTTGCTCTGCACAGTTTACATCTAGAAGTTCAATGTTAGCCTGTTTCAATCAGTACCTTTCTTTTTTTTTAATCTCATAAAGAGGTTTTCACCTTATGAAGTGCTGACTAAGCTATGTTTCTTGGTCTAAAATTCAGGACTTAAAATTTAAGTGTACTGGGCTTCCCTGGTGGCGCAGTGGTTGAGAGTCCACCTGCCGACGCAGGGGACGCGGGTTCGTGCCCCGGTCCGGGAGGATCCCATATGCCGCGGAGCGGCTGGGCCCGTGCGCCACAACTACTGAGCCTGCGAGCCTAGAGCCCGGGCTCCGCAACAAGAGAAGCCACCGCAATGAGAAGCCCATGCACTGCAATGAAGAGTAGCCCCCGCTCGCTGCAACTAGAGAAAGCCCACGCACAGCAACAGACCCAACACAGCCAAAAATAAAAAAAAAAAAAAAAAAAAGAACATCCTTTGAGGTTTTCTCAAGAGTGGTGCTTGCATATCGTTAAAACCATCGCCAGTTGCAATGCAGCCAGGCGCTGACGGGGGCTCCATGCCGCCGGCTGGAATGCAAATTCTTTGCATGCAGGCTTCAGCCCTTCTCGTCCTCTCCTCAGAGCACCCAGCTTAGCACTCAGTAAGTAGGAGACCCGCAAGGCATTTTTCACTGACAGCATGAAGAAAAAATGGAACAGTTTTACTTCAATGGTTTTTGTAATTTGGGTCAAATGCCCTTCTCCTTTTCATGACTAAAAAGAATACCCGATCCTGGGAAAAAGTCAGTCCTGCCTCGTTCTAAATGGGAGATAAGGGTTTTTATGTACAAAGAAAAACGCTCCAAAGTGCAAACTCCACTCGGATGTCAGAACGTATTAAGCATAATCAGGTAAAGAGAAGTGCAGCGCAGCCTCCTTTGCAAATCAAGCCCATTCTCCTGTCTCCTGCCTTACCTTCTACTCTGCTCAAGGAACTGAGAGAATACAAGAGCTCTTTACTTAGCAAATGAGTGGTATAGTTACCCAGCTCTCTCTTCTGCACTATCATGCAAAGTGCCACCTCGGAGAGATTTTTTTTTAGCTCACTATAACAGTGGAAAAAGTATATCTTTAGCCAGCCCCACAGCTATTATGATTCACTATTGTAAAAATCATATACAGTTGATAATCCTAGAATGAACGGCCGTTAATAAATGATCTAATTCACTCTCTTTACAGGTGAATCAGGGTGGGAGGGTTGCAGTCATTTCTCAAAGTCAAACTAGACAGTAGCAGCATGGAGGGGACAACCGGTTTTGGGTCCAGGACTCCGTTCCTATAGCACAGTTGGGTTCAGGAATGCCAGGCAGGAAGCAAAACAGAAGGGCAGGGTGGAGTGTAGGAGAAGGAGAAAAGAGAGAGCAGGGGCAGGACAGCAACAGTGAGAGACGGCAAGCTGGGGAGAGTGAGGGAGCGGGCAGGGGCGAGAGCGCTGGGAGCAGAATGAAGTCAGCCAGCACCCTGCACTCACCTTTAGGATGCTGTTATAACATCCTAAATCACACGGCTGT
This sequence comes from Platanista minor, assembly GCA_004363435.1. NCBI lineage: Eukaryota > Metazoa > Chordata > Mammalia > Artiodactyla > Platanistidae > Platanista > Platanista minor. The sequence continues at coordinate 35,328 of RJWK010004204.1, forward strand.
TTTAAAATTCATCAACATCAAGGAAAACTTGAACATCCATACCGCAAGGAATCAGTTACACAGCTGGGGGTTAAAACACACAAAGCTCACCAAAGTACAAAGGCTACTCCCTTACCAGCGCACCCTGCCCATGACTGGGTCTGGAGCCCAGTCTGGGCACTCCACGGGGCTTTGGGTCTCTATTCATGTTGCCTTCCAGAGCCTGGGGAGAGATCTGATGTCCAGGCAGGGTCTTGATCTGGTCTAGGTCAGACGGAGAATCCCAGTCTGACACCTACCGTTGACAGTTTCCTGTATGTTCAGTACTGTGGTAGGTGCTATGGGGGAGGGCAGAGTGGGTAGCAAAGACGATACTTTCTATTCCTTTCTAATACTTCAAGTTGGGGATCAGATATGCACATTAAGGAAGTCAAACAAAATGCAAGAGGGGGGATATTTACACGTCAATGAATCAGAGGCAGCAGACACTCTAGGGATTCCGTGTCACAGACATCGACCTGCGGTGAGAATAACAATCACTGCTACCTAAGGGGAAAGTAGCTAACTTCTATGCCTTCATTCCCTCATTCAGTATTCACTTAGCTTACACAGTGGGGCAAGATACCAAGGATGCAATAATGAAGAAGATATACTGCCTGCCTTCAAGCCTGAGTCTAGCAAGGGATACAGACAGACAGTCAAATGCACAGAGTAATCAGTCATGCAGTCCTGGAAACAGCATTAGCAGGCGGGCATATTACAGAATGGCTGAGCTGTGGTGGAGTGATTTTACAACGTGAAAATTTCCATCCGTAATCCCCTGAGCTGTCCTTCCTGACGCTTGATTTTGCATCCAAAAGGACCACCTAGACCAGGGAACCCAAGGGAGTAATGTGACCCCTGGATTCATCCTTTGGTTAAAATAAGAATCAGAATCTGCCATCTTGGAAAGTTGCGGGGGGCCTGTCATCACTCCTGTGTTTTCTCCCAGGTGCCTGACCAAGGGGCACGTGTTCTTGCTGCCAGCCCCTTGGTTCTCCTGCCGGCATGGAGGCTGCACACATATCATACAGTTAGGATGTCATTAGCTACCAAACTGTTCTCAACACAATTCTAGCACAGGATATAGCTGTGAACAATGCAGCCTAACCCACCAGCTCAATCATTGTACGGGAGACTCGGGTCCATGATTAAAGGGCAGGGGGGGTTTGCTTTTCCCCCGTTGGAGGCTCCCAGCCCCCCGGTACCTAGAACGAAGAAAGCTGCACACACTGATGGAGCTCGGGTTCTGGTTGACTGATTCCTCAGATGCAGCCAGGAGCATCCCTCCACTTCCAGAGCTGGCGTAAAGACTGGGGCCCAGAGGCAAAAGTCCATTCTTCTGTGCAAGGGGGTTCATTTTTTTTTGTTTTCCACTTAGACACACATCAGTGGCCCACCAGGGTCCAAGAAGGGATGTGTGACTTTTTTTTAATGATCATGCCCTCAGACTCTGAACAAATAGCTTGCTAGAGCGGAAGATCACCCATCCAACCTCTAAATGAGATCAGTTCATAACGCTAACCGCACGGTGAATGAGCACAATCTAATTTTTAAAGTATTTTAAGATCTCATGTGTTTCTTTCCTCAAGGATTCATAGAAAAGAAAGTACACCTTCCTGTGGTCTCAGGAAGGTAGTTTTCACACACCAAGCATTAGTAACAAGGCAACCGCCTCATTATTCAATCAAGATCTGTGCTAATCTACCAAGGAGACCAGAACCGAGCAGGATGGGGGCTGCTCATGTGACACTGACAGCGCCTGTACCACACTCAGGCCTGGAGCAGACACAGCCACAGGCAGACGGATGGGGATCAACCTGCAGTGTCTGTAACACCTGTCAGGTGCCCCGCAGTCATCGCCCGGCCATTAACGAAGAGAACCGGGAAAGCTAACTGCCTCTGCGGCGCCCTCCCCCGCGGCTCTTTTCCAGTCTCACTTCTCCCCAACCTGCTTTCCGCTGGAGCCTGCAGAACATCCATAAGGAGAGAGAGATGCCTTTCTTCTCTTATTTCAGCACCCGCCCCGCCGGTCAGCTTGTCAAAGGGGGCCAATGACCTGGCATCTCCCAGCCCCCGGAGAGCGAATGGCTTCCCCTCCTCTTTTGCTCATTTCGTGAAGCTGGGTTTAGGGTAGTTTGTGGGGTAAAGATTGGCTAGCGAGGCAGTCTTGTGTGTCACTGGACCTGTGTTTCTTTTCTTTTTAACTTTTTATTTTACATTGGAGTATAGTTGATTAACAGTGTTGTGTTAGTTTCAGGTGCACAGCAAAGTGATTCACTTATACATATACATGTACCTATTCTTTTTCAAATTCTTTTCCCATTTAGGTTATTACAGAGTACTGAGCAGAGTTCCCTGTGCTATACAGTAGGTCCTTGTTGGTTATCCTTTTAAAATATATCAGTGTGTACATGTCGATCCCAGAACTCCCTAACTAAACTATCCCTTCTCCCCACTCTTCCCCCCGGTAACCATAAGTTTGTTCTCTAAGTCTGTGAGTCTGTTTCTGCTCTGTAAATAAGTTCATTTGTATCATTTCTTTTTAGATTCCACCTAGAAGCAATATCACACGCTATTTCTCTTTCTCTGTCTGACTTACTTCACTCAATATGACAATATCTAGGTCCATCCGTGTTACTGCAAATGGCAGTATTTCATTCTTTTCAATGGCCGAGTAATATTCCATTGTATATATGTACCACATCTTCTTTATCCATTCATCTGTCGACAGACATTTAGGTTGTTTGCATGTCTTGGCTGTTGTCAACAGTGCTGCAATGAACACTGGGGTGCATGTATCCTTTCGGACCATGTTCTTCTCCGGATATATGCCCAGGAGTGGGATTGCAGGATCATACGGTAGCTCTATTTTTTAGTTTTTTAAGGAACCTGATACCTGCACACCTATGTTCATAGCAGCACTATTCACAATAGCCAAGACACAGAAACATTCTAAATGCCCATCAACAGATAGAAGATGTGGTATACATACAATGGAATATTACTCAGCCATAAAAATCGAACTAGTGGCTGTGTTTTTAAAGATGGAGAGCTCACATACCATTCACTGTGCTCCATCTGGAATATGACGCCCTGAGGCCACATATTCCTTGCCCGTCCCTCCTGCCCGTCCCTCCAAGGAGCAGCACTGGTGCCGCACTGGGGTCTGGGCACTGGCTTCCTTCTGACTCAGGGGCCTCAGATCACCCGGCCCACTCCCATGTCCCCTGTCTCTGCTCCACATGACTTCCTCGGAAGGCCCACCCTGTCCATCCCCCCTCCGGAGCCCCACTTCTGTCCCTTTTACCTTACTTCATTTTCCTTTAGAGCACTGGTCCCCACCTGACATCTTATAAACATAGCTATTAATGGAGCATCTCTCCCCATAGGATGTAAGACTCATGGGAACAGGGACTTGATCTGTTTTGTTCACTGCTGTATTCCCAGTGCCTAAAAGAGTGCCTGGTACATATTCTGGGCTTAATAAATG
>RJWK010004204.1:38938-60672 GCA_004363435.1 Platanista minor
TTTTTTTTTTTTTTTTTTTTTTTTTTTTTTTTTTTTTTTTTTTTTTTTTTTTTTTTTTTTTTTTTTTTTTTTTTTTTTTTTTTTTTTTTTTTTTTTTTACTGCTGCTTCTTCCATTCTCCTCCTCCTCTCCAAGTCAAAGCAACAAGTGTTTTCAAGCAGAATGGAATGAACATGTTTCTCTGGTCTCTACCCCATCTCTGCTGCATCTCTGCCTTCTGGTGGGGAGCACAGACTGTGCCGTCTGCCCTGTGGAGGCTGTTGACTGCGGCTCCCCTGATCCAAAGATGGTGAAATAGTAGCGGATCCTGTTCTCAGGTCTGTGGGTCAGTCTGCAGGTGGGACTTCAGGGCCACAGAGCCAGGCCCCTCAGGAGAACGGGGAGCCAACACCGGTCCATCTCTGCCAGAATCCCAGTCTTTCTTTGCACACAGCTGCCACCATCTGCAACCTTGTCAGGACCTTCCCACAACAGCAAACAGAATCAATGTGGAGTCAGGGCACCATGTTTTCACTGGACTCCTCCAGACCCGCTCTGTGACTCAGAACACCAAGGGCTGCTCTCACCTTCCTTGAACCTAGGATTCCATCCTCAGCCTCACACCTTTCGGAATCTGTTCACCGCAGGACGGCCTTTTTTCCCCCTAAAGAAGCCCAGCCGGGGTCTGCAGCTGGTGATGGATTTGGTCTGCAGCTGTGATCTCCTCCACTGGATCGGGGCCTGAGGCTGTTTATATTTAGAAATGCTGGTGAAACAGCAAAGCCCGTAATCCCAGCAGTTTTGCTCCCAGCATGCAGCAGCGAAGACAGTGTGACCTGCATACTCCTTCTGCTGCGTGCCCTCTGTTCCCTGTCTCCTTCCAGGCTTTTCATTACCTCCACTCTCTTCCCAAAGGAGGGCCCCCGAGAAATGATGACACCAAGTCATCCTCTGATCGTTATCATCATCACCGCCACAATTGCCTCTGACACTGGCAACACTGTAATTAGCAGAGTTCTTGTTAATGCTGTCCTTGTCATCAGGCTCACCATCATCACCACTGCCGCAACTGTCATAGTGTCATCAGCTGCCATCATTATGGCTATACCCGTGATCCCACTCTAAGTCTTAATTTAACCTTCATCTCCAGCAGTATCTCCTTTCTGGCAAGTTAAGAACTCACCCTGGGCATAAGTGATGGTGAATTAGCATCAGAGGGAGAGTGTGGCCACCCTTCCAGGCTCTGCTCGCTGCCTCTACTCTCCTTCCCCACCGGTCGTCTTTCTGGTATTGGGATCTTTGCACCTCTGGGCTATCACGTCAATGCCAATAAACGCCAAGATGCTCGGTGGAAGGCACAACAAAGCACATTTTAATTCTGCTTCCTCATCTAAGCTCATTTCCCTCCCTGCCGTATCCCAGGGCCCAGCACATTCCATGTGCCCATTTCTTGGGTCACCACGCCCATCACTGTTGTCTAGTGAGTGACACTGATATGGTTATCTTCCTCCTTGTGGGGACCGTCACGATGGCCTGGAACATGACAGTCAATAAACGCTTATTAACAGAATGGATTTTTTGGTTTGAGTGAAAAAAATAGCGTCTGCCTCATTAGTAAATACAGGCGTATCTGCCAAACTTGGCTTTTGCATTTCAAACGAAAGCATATCATGGAACACGCTCTTTGTCCATCATAAATGTGAATATGCTGTGATCCTGGCAGGTTCTAAAGAGACACTAGCAAATGATGCCCAAGCTTGCGCGGGATGTGAGAGCGCAGACAGAGAAAGCTTTGGAAAATGACAAGGACGCAATTTTTTATCCATAAAAATAAAATCGAACCTGGAATTCCCAGGCTCACACTTTCGGGAAGCTGCTTATTGCAGGACCATTTGTTTCGTGTTGGATTTGTTACATCTCTACGCTTGTGCTTTCTCGGGAGAGGAACGGTTAGAGGGACTCCACTGCCCAATAAGGGACCATTTTGCCAAGCGATCGACAATCCATACTATCACTGCAGGACCGTCTGCATTGCTTTGCACATCTTATCTTCATAAGCCCATGATACCTGAGAGCTAAAAAGACTGTGTTTTGCCCAGATGTGGGGGAGAGGGAGCTGAAGGAAACATGACCCTCCCCCGTCCTGTCTCCCTGCCCCACCCCCACCCCACCCGCGCCGTCCCCGAACCCACGGCCATGAAACCGGAAACCTCAGTTATATAAGAAGACACAATGACTAATTAGGACGAGATTTACATGCAGAAAGAAACCCCACCTATTTGTTCACTAATTTACTCAATTACTGTGATCATTAATTTGGATAGTTAACAAAATGAATCAAGGATGACTAAGCTGTTAGGAGTCTGGACACTTGTTCAGCAAAGACAAAGGGCGTAAGACAGCTGCCTTCACATGCTTGAAGGTCATCAAATGACAATGGAGGAGAAATTGTATTCAGCCTTGCTCTGAAACTGGACTATCTGATGGGAGCACCTGACTATCTGTGGCTAAATGAAGTTAATTATAGTCACATAAAACCATGAATAGAGCCCTCAGTCACACCAGCCACATTTCACGTGCTCCACGGCCAGGTATGGGCAGTGGCTACCGTCGTGGACAGCGTGGATATAGAGCATTTCCATCAATGGGGAGAGTCCCACTGGCCATTGCTGTGTCAAAGGTGGGGCAGGTTCCAGCAGACGGGAAATTGTACAAAGTAGACTTAAACCAGTCTACAGAAGAACTTGGCAAAGGTCACAACTGTCCAGTCTGGGGAGAGGGGGGTCTACAAGGAAAGAACTAAGTCATGAGAGAGAAGGAAGTTCCCTTCCAGAGAAGTTATTCTGCTGGAAAGTGACCTGACAAGACTGAGCCCTTCAGTCTCAAAATCCTATGATTCTGTGGACCACAGACTCTGTTCAATCAGCACAAGAAGTTCACATTCATGTTGAGAAAAGGGTAAAGGAAGGGAGAGATGGAAGGCACCTGCTCAACAGGCATCAGTAGATAATCCTAATCCAAGTAGAGGAGATTCTGGGGCTAATCAAAATTCTTCAGTGATATTCCAAACAGGAAGCAAAGCTGATACCTCCACCCCAGCCAACTCCCAGCAGTCAACAAACATAAAATAAAAATTAAACAGAAATAACCAATACACCCAGGAACAAGCGCAATCAGATGACAGCTAAAAGCCAAGATTTGAGTAAACTGATGCATATGGGCAGAGGTTTTCGCCAGATCCAGCTTCCGTTTTCCCTTGATAAATGGCTTTGTGAGAACAGACTAACCCATCACAGTTTAACAAGCCTCTTGCTCCTCAATGGAGAAAACGTGTGTCCACTGAGCTTCCAGGTAACTGAGCGTGTGTCAGGGCCCACAGGACACTAAATGAGGGGTGATTACCAGCTGTAGACACAAAGATAAAGTCCGTATGATTATTTTAAAGAATTACAATTTGATTTAATTTATAAAACCACTTTTTAGGAATACGTACATTACTAATTCCGTGAGGCCCCATGGCTATTTCGTTTCAACAGAAATGCTAGCTCTTTTATTTAGCTCAAGGTTATTAAAAATTCCTGAGTCTAAGGTAGACATTTAAGCGTAACCTGTTGGGATGAGGTCCTAGAATAAAGTCACAAGCTAATAAAAAGGCAAGAAGAGTCTCAGTAATGAGAAACCTAGGGTGAGAATTATTCTCACTGTAATAGTGAGGAAAAAAGTTAATTTGAGGGCAGTTGAGACCTCAGGTGTATATTACATTCTGAAGGGAGACACACTAAAGTGACATCACCTGCCCCTCGGAGGAATCATGAAGGAATCTAGCTGAACCAGTCTCTGTCCTGTGATTAGGGATGAAAATATTCACAGGAACTCCACTGCCAGCAGCTTTTAGAGAAGAGCCATTTTTTCATTTTATTTTTAAAAAATTTTATGGCGGTATAGTTGATTTACTATGTTGTATTAATTTCTGCTGTACAGCAAAGTGATTCAGTTATACATATGTATATCCTTTTTCATATGCTTTTCCATTATGGTTTATCCCAGGATAGGGAATATATTTCCCTGTGCTCTACAGTAGGACCGCTTTGTTTATCCGTCCTATATACAATAGATTGCATCTGCGAATCCCAAACTCCCAGTCCATCCCTCCCCCACCCGCCTCCCCCTTGGCAACCCTAAGTCTGTTCTCTAGGTCTGTGAGCCTGTTTCTGTTTCATAGACATGTTTGTGTCATATTTTAGATTCCACGTGTAAGTGATATCATATGGCATTTGTCTTTAGAGAAGAACCATTTTAACCAGTGAAAGATGCCTCCCTCCTTGGTGGGAACCTTCTGGGGACACCAGTGACCAGGGTCGGGTGAAGAGAAGGAACACTTCCGAGCTCGATGCCGGCACGTCTCTCCTCCAAAGGTGTTTAATGAGTGAAGCAGAAGCAGGGCTGATAGGGCTCTGGCTCTGGGCTTCCCTGGCCTGAGATCTGCCTGCAGCTGCTCTGCATTATCATCTGGGGAGCAGATGGGACTGGGGAGAAAATTACTGTCCCGCAGCCTTGTCCCTAGTGCACACAACACATCACGCCAACGAGAGCTGCCTGGGCCGGCAGCTGTGCACCTGTGATCCTGCTTCCTTGGATTCTGCTTCGGGCCTCTGGCCAGTTCCCAGCACGGGGTACTGAAGCAGATGGGCCTGTGTATGTGCAAGCAGCCACCTCTGTCGGCTGCTGAGACGGGGCACACAAAGCAGTGAAGTGGGAGAGACAGTGACGGACGGAAAAGATGGCCTGGGGCAGGAAGATGGGTCCCCGCCCGACCTCACCACGCTGACCCCCGCCCGGCACGTGGGACCAGGCAGCTCCAGGCCTGCAGCTGGCACGTTCCTCTTCTGTAAGGTGGGGAGCTGGTGGGACCGCCTTGGAAAGGTCCACATCAGCTCCATGACTCCATGACGCTGTTTTGGCCAAGAGGATGGGACGCTGGGGATGCAGACATAAAATCCAGCCCCCTCCCCGTGGCCACGCATCACCTCCCGGCTGGGCTGTAGGCACAAGTATGTTCTTCTGCACGGAGGAGGGCGGTGATTAGAGCCAGGTACCCATGGAGGTGCACGGCGGGTGGGGGTCTGGAGGGAGATGTAGCACTGGCCTTGGCAGGCGGTAACGAGAATCCAGACGGGCAGCAGCAGTGGAAATGGAGGGGGAGGAACAGGGGTCCAAGTCCGTGGGGCCAGTCACGCAATTCAGTTCGATTCAGGTATGACGCAGCCACACGATAACCCTAGCCAGACAGGACGGTGTAAGCCGATGGCCCGTGACTTACAGGGAGAGGCCATCTGGACGCGGCAGAACTGACGTCAGGATGGGACGTGGGCTCCCTTACCCTGCAGGGTCAGTTGTGATGCCCCGATGATAAGCACAAGAATTACCACCCTGGTTGTCAGAGTCAAGCCCTCAACCATCACGCTGCCTTTTGTGGTGGAATACAGGCCATGATTTAGCAAGGACTCATAGGACCGTTCGTTCCCCATCTTTCCCTTTCTTGAGCCTGTGGCACTGGTTCATTCATCCGTCCACTTATTCAACTAATACTTGCTGATCATTCATTATCTGCCAGGTGCAAAGGGAATCGGGCCACCTTTCACGTCCGGGGGGCCTCGCAGCTCAGGGACGGGGAGACAGGTATGTTTAACAGTTTACCGAGTTCCATGCGATGCCGGGGCATTTGCGAAAGCGTCCATAAAGAAGTTAAACTTCTGAATGGAAGAGGTCCCAGCTGGACAAGGTCGAGAAGGAGATCCAGAAGCAGGAAATAGCACGTACGGCCAATGGGGGTTCGTTTACCTGCAAGTAAGAAAATCCCTGTGGGCAGTGGCTCAGACAACCAGGAGTTAACTTCTCTGGCTTAAGGAGTCCAGAGGACAGTGGCCAGTGGCATCCGATGGACGGAGCCATCCAGGGCCTGGGCTCTGCATCTGCTATGACATCTTCCCATGGGCTTGGGTCCTGGCTTATCCTCAGGCCTGACATCTCAGTTTCCCTGAAGGCGGGGACGGTTGAGAGGGAGTCTGTCTCTCCTTCAAGAGAGCCGAGCTTTCTCAGGGGTCCTCCCGCCAACATCTTCCTTGGTCTGTTAGGCCACACGGTGGCTGAGTCCCCGTCACGTCCCTGTCTTCCCACAAAGCGGCCACATGGGTCTCTCTCCAAGATGGCAGCACGAAGGATCAACCCAAACACGTGGGTCTGGCCGCAACCCGCCTTCTTGCCAACGGCAGCTCCACAGACCCGCCCTCACACGCTGGCTGCTCCAGGTGGACGGTGAGGATAAGTCTCACTGCCCACGATCACCAGGCACATCCCACCCTGAGCACGTGCTCGTGGGGTTCTCCCATCTGGAATGCCTCTCCCCTTCTCGTTTCTTCACTTGACCACCGAAGTCGGACCGCTGCTCCAGCCCCTGTGACCCCCCTCAGCTCCCCGCAGAACGCCCTGGAGTCACCGCTCAGAGACGTGGTCGTGACTCTCTCCGCTCAGCCTGGTCTCGGCCCCCCCGTGGGTTCTCTTCGCACTCTCATCGGACACTCCGCAGGCAGAGACCCCCCCCGCCGTGCAGAGGCTTCCCGGGGCAGCAGCAACGGGGCAAGATGCAAGCGGGCACTAAAGCCCTGTTGGATTTTCAACATCGAAGGTAAGGACACGGTCACCGCATCTTCTACGGCTCAACTTGGCGTCACGAGCTTCACCAAAACAGCCAAGAAGTTCTTCCAGCAAACACAGCGCAGGTAATCCAAAGAAGTCTTAGATTTTCTCCATATTTGGACATCAAGAGGTACTCTCCTCTTTAAAGGTGCTCTGGAAAGGTTACATGCTGTTTGTTGCCACTTACATGACACTCTAGAAAAGGTCAAACCACAGGGACAGAAAACAGGTCACTAGTTGCGAGGGGCCGGGGTGGAGGAGGGCCTGAAGGCAAACGGGCAGCATGAGGGGGCTTTCCAGGGGGGTGGAGCCGTTGAGGGTCCTGATTTGCGGTGACGGTTACACAAGTCTACGCAGGGTTTGAAACGCATAGAACTGTACACCCCCCCGAAAGCTATAAACATGAAAAAATGAGGAAGAAAAAATCCAATTTTTCGTCATGTCATATATAAACTGAAATCCAGGGAGACATTTCAGATGGGTCAAGAAGCATCGTAACCAGAGTCCACCAAAGGCAGCAGTTCTGTGCGCGTTCTGAGTTGAGTAATTACAGAGATCAGCCACGAAGTGTTCTTAAATATTTATGACATTAAAAGCCTGCTCAGTACGAGAGGCTTTCAAAGATATTTCAGCAAGACACCTCTCGTACACGCGCAGCTTAACAAAAGTGCATTTGAGTCAGGGAACTGGAATCATGGGAGCTGACGTTGTTCGCTGCCACGATGGGCTTCCTGGGCCATGCAGTCCATCCTCACCTGTGCTCACAGCCCAGGAGGCTTGAGGGGTCACGAGCCACCACGTGGAGGTGGGGCTGGGGTCTTCCATGTGCGAACTGAAGACCAGTGGGGGATCCGTCATGGGACCGCCAGCGTGCAAGGCCACCTTTGAGGATCTTCAAGTCCAGTGGGGGTGGAGACCAATCAGCCCATGACTGGAAAACTGTAAAGTGCTGTGGACCCTGTGGTCTGCACAGGGGGCACCAGCGCCCTCCTGCACAGTCTTCCTACGGGAGGGATTTGCAGGGGTGACGGAGGTGGGGGTGGCAGTGTTCCTGGCAGAGAGAACTGCAGGGGACAAGGCGAAGGCCAGGGGGAGGTCTGGTCACGCAGGGGCTGAAACAGGTCTGGACATCACAGGTGGAGACGTGTCAAAGCCAAAGGGACCCCTTCCTGAAAGCAATATTGAGGACGCGGGCAGGAAGATGCAAGGGGAAACCAAGGGATGGAAACTGAGGACTGGGATAATCTGACTGGCACATTGGAGGTCACCCTGTCAAACCTGTGGGCGCTGGGGAAGGAGGCCTAAGGCAAAGAGGCCCTTTGGGAGGCGAACATAGTTCTTAGGCAACAAATGAAGGTGGGCTTCCCGGGGCAGCAGCAACGGGGGGAGATGCAAGTGGGCATGTTCAAAGGCAAGGGCGCAGTGACGATGCCAGGCGGTGGAGGGGAGGACGCAGGCACAAGGCCTATGCCCAGGGCCCTGGAACCAGGGGCTGGTGGTGCTTTATCCCAATGCACTAACATGCGGGACACAGAAAGTGAGGCCAATTTGAGGTGTAGTTGATGAGTTCACTTTGTACTTGAGGGGTCTGAGGTCTCTAGGGGCCCCCAGGAGACAGCAGAATATACGACCTGGAGACAGGTGAGAGACCTGGACCAGAACGTGACTGGGAGTTGTATAGAAAAGCGCGTCTCAAACTTCAATGCACATACGAGTCTCGTCCAGATCTACTTAAAGTGCAGGTTCTGATCCATTAAGGTTTTGTTTTATTTATTTTATTATTATTATTCTTTCTTACCTTTTGGCCACACCCTGCAGCACGTGGGATCTTAGTGCCCCGACCAGGGATTGAACCCACGCCCGCTGCATTGTAAGAGCGGAGTCTTAACTACTGGACCACCAGGGAAGTCCATGGTTCATGAAGGTTTGAGCAGGGGCCTGAGACAGGATTTCTAACAAGCTTCCTGGTGACACTTTTGCTGCCAGTTAGTGGACCACATTTTGGGGGGTGGCAACAGCCTGCACAGTAATTGCAGTTTTAGTTAAAGTTGCCCAGGGTGAGTATGTCACATGAGAAGGAAGAACAACCTAGGCCAAGACTCAGAGGAAAACCAGTTAAGTCTGTGCACTGGATGAACCCTAACTGGGCAGGCACAGGAGAAGCAGCAACGGAGCCTCTGGGGATTCGGGACCAGGAGGTCAACGCAGGAAGGACTGGTGAGTAATCTCTGGTTCTGTCAAGAGTACCAGCCAGGGGAAGCTGGAGGAGGGTTGTGTTTTGGACTGAATGTTTGATTCCCCGACATATTCATATACCGAAGTCCTAACCCCAATGTGACTGTATTTAGAGATGGGCCTATAAGGATGTAATTAAGGTTAAATGAGGTCACAAGGGTGGCCCCTGATTTGATAGAATTGGTGCTCTCATAAGAAAAGGCACCAGAGAGTTTGCACACACACACACACCCAGGAAAGGCCCGTGAGGGCACAGCAAGACGGACGCCGCCTACAAGCCAGGAATAGGGCCCTCACCAGAAATCGAATCTGCTGGCACCCTGACCTTCCAGCCTCCAAAACTGTGAGAAAATGGAACTTCCGTTGTCTGATGCACCCAGTCTGTGGTATTTTGTCCCAGCAGCCCGATTTGGGTGCCATGAAACGGGTGCTGCTGTAGCCAATCCCTAACAATGTGGAGACAGCTTTGGAACTCGGTGATGCACAGAGGCTAGAGGAGTTCCGAGGTGCCTGCTAGGAGAAGCCTGGATTGCAGAGACGGCACTGTTGGTAGAAGTGTGGACTGAAAGACCGTTCTGATGAGGTCTCAGATGCTATTGGAAACAGGAAGAAAAGCAACTCCTGTTGTAAAGTGGCAAACAATTTTGGCTGCACTGTGTTCCAGTCTTCTGTGAAAGATAGAGCTCGTGAGCCATGAAATTGGAAATTCAGCTGAGGAGGTTTCTAAGCAGAATGTTGACAGTGCAGCCTGGATCCTCCTGGTGCTCTTAGTAAAATGTGAAAGGAGCAAGATGAACTGAAGAAGGAATGGTTGAGAACAAAGGAACCAGAACTGAAAGATTTGGAAAGTTCTCAACGTGTCCACATTATGAAAAGTGAGAAGGCGTGTCCTGAAGCGAACGCTCCAGAGGTCCTGAAGAACCACTGATAAAGAGGTTGGCATGGGTGTGAACCATGAATGTCATCAGCTACTCAGCAGCGGGCAGGAACAGAGATGGGGTTAAACCAGCAGAAACACTGCCCTGTAGGACTAAGGGCTCAGAAAAAACGGGGCAGAATGAGAAGGAATGTCAGACCTCTCAGATTCTACAGGAAGGGACTGCAGAGCTGTCTGGCTGCAGACGTGCTCCAACCTTCGAGAAAAGGGAGAGACCCTGAAGGCAATTCAGAGATCTTCAGGGCTAGGGTCACCTCTCCAGTTTGGGGGGCCAGGATGCCGCGCCTAGGGTCTCAGGGGCAGTGCCCCCCTGCTGAGAGCCGTGAGGGTGACGCTGCCACCCCACCAGGCCTAGGAGGAGCATGGACCCGAAAAGGATTGTTCTCGGAACTTAAGATATAAAGGAACTTGCCTTGCTAGGTTCTGGGCGTTCGTGGAGCTGGTGACCCCTTTCTTCTTTCTGATTTCTCTCATTTGGAATGGGAATGTCTAGCCTATGTCTGTCCTACTGTTGTATTTTGAAAACACATAACTTGTCTGGTTTCACAAGTTCACAGCTGGAGAGGAATTCTGCCGCAGGGTGAATCATACTTGGGAGTCTCACCCACACCTGATTTAGATGATGTTTACGTGAGACTTTGGACCGAGACATACAGCTGAGGCTGGGATGAGTTAAGACTTTCCGGGTTGTTTGGACGGGATGAGTGCACGTGAGAAGAACATGAATTCTGGGGGACTGGGGGTGGAAAGCTATGGAAGCCGTGCTCCCTCAAAATCCGTACGTTGAAGTCCTAATCCAATGTGACTCTACTGGAGATGGGCCCATAAGGAAGTACTACTAACTTGAGAAACTTAGTATCTGGCAGTGGGGCTCCTCCCTGGGAAAGTGTTCCCTCGTCTCAGCGTCTCGTTCCAGGGAGTTTACCCTCCTTTTCCCCAGGGTGTCCCTAGGGTCATGCTGGTAACTCGCTCTCCTTGCTGTGTCTGCCTCTCTCCCCTCGCTGCTGTGCTTAGACGGAGACTTCTGCTCTGAAGCAGCTCTCACGGCTCCTGCTTTCCTAACCCTTCCTAGGTTTTCACTCAAGATCCTCTTTTCGCTCAGGGGTTCAGAGGGAATGTGCATTTAAATGCATATGGATGCACTGGCCCCAGGACCTGTTTGCTCACTTCCTGTCTGCTCCCATCTGGGCCTCCTCTCTTGCCGGACCCACATGCTTCATTCACCCCCTTGGGCTGCCTGGTGACCCTCAGCAGCGGATGTGACTGGTACTTAAGTCACATCAACTTGGAAGGCAAGTTTGCCAACAGCATCCTCCTACCTGGCTTTTTAAGAATACCCGGAGGCTGTCAAAACTATTGGTTAATTCAGGACAGGGGCAATTAAGTAAAAATGACTGTTGTGACATTATATAGATTAAACTATTGGATGATTTCACTAATTCTTTCTTATTTTCTCATCCAAGGAATCATGTAATCAGAGCTAAGTAGCCACCAAATTCTACTCATGAACTTCAGTCCCTTCATCTTTGCTCATTCCAATGTTAAGGAAAGAAAGGGATTTCCTTCTTTCGATGATTAATTATCTTTGGTAGCTTTTTGGAAGCCAAAAAAATTTCAGAACCTCTCAAAGCTGTGGTGCGTAGGTCAGGTAGAGGGCTGGATTATGGAGTGGTGATGACTAGCTCACTCTCCTTCTGCTTAAAAGGATGACTAACTTTCCAGTTTATAACTTCTTATTTATACAACAGATGGCGGTGCTGTTGGAAGAATAACACTCCCCCCTCTCCTCTCTCACCTTTAGTGGAAATTATTTACTACCCCTTCACATGCATGTACACAAAAGTGCACACACATAAACACACAAATCCTGCAAACACCAACACTTCATCTGTTAAGCTGGCACCATCATCCAGTGGAGGCAAGTCACTGAGAGCCCCAGGGTTGCACCCAATTTAGGAATGCTTCAAGCAACTCACCGCTTCTGCTCATTAATTTCTACAGATTCAAAAACGGTGGTTACTGGCTTGGCTGTAAGTCCCACCATAGCAGGTGCCTCAGTAAAACCCGCCAAGTCTGGATATTAGTGTGCGTTATCACATGACAGAGCAACACTGAAGACTTCCTCTCTTGCTTTCAGGCTTTTTGCTACGATAACACTCAGGAGTAAAGAAACCCAGTAAGACGGAAAAAGACTACAGAAAATTAAAACCTATTGTTTAATAAAATTCCAAATTCCCAAGGTACCTGCTGTATCATGCACAGAGTGTATCACGGGGTTTTTCCAATTACACAGCTTACTTACTGTGGGAAACACAAAGAAAGAAGTGGGAACCGAATAAACTCTTGAAAATGACATTCAAGAAAGTCTAGCTGTTATTATAAAAATAACAAGTTTAGCTGCCTAGAGAAAAAGCAAAAGCATGTCCTAACCTGCTTCTAGAAATGGGTTGTCTCATTTTACCCCTGAACTAAAATGGCGACGTGTGTGCCACTGGTAATACTCTGAACGGCATCTTCATAGCAGTCTGTTAAATCATTTTCTTTGATGGCAGTTGGAGCTGAAAATCACAAATTTAGGACCAATTGGTCCTAACTTACAACAATGATTAATTCCTTCAAGTTTTAAGTAACATAAAAATGCTCTAACCACCAAGGAGAGAGAATGAGCCCCGTAAGAGTCTCTGAGCCGAATTGTTGTTTGGAAGGCCCAGCAGCTCGGGTCCATATTAATTAGCTCTGATTGTTAGCTCTGTCTGCCTATAATTGTTGTTAACGAGCTCACCCACAATAATGGACTGCTAAACTGGAAAGAAGAACAGATCTTTCCCAAGAATTTGGTCATTCTTTTCCCCTCACTACATTACAATGATGGCCATTCATAATAAAAGCAATTAAGTGCTCTCTCTTTCCTGCCTCCCCGTGCCCCTCCAAAAACCCACTCTTCTCATTTCCATTTCTTTGTTTCTTTTATTACTCATTACACAACTCCACGGGTTAACTGGGACTGCTCAGAGACCCTCGTCCAGCTGGTGGTCTTTGGGAACGACCCGTACAGCATCATCACTGCCGCCCAGACGCTGCAGCAGCCACCTCCTCAATTCTCTTCACAGATGCTCAGCATCCGCTGCCAGGACCATCCTCTGCTTCTCAAACCCTCCACCATGGCCTCTGAGACACCCGCCCTTTAACTAGTGGTCTTTTCCTGAATGCTGTCCCTTCCTCCCGCGTGCCTTCCCTGACGCCAGGTTCTTGGCGGGTCACAACGCCCTCTCTTCAATGGAGCATCTCTTTCATCTCACCCCCACCTTCCCACGTACCAAGGGCTGGAAGATGTAGGAGAAATGTCCTTCCCACGCCCATCCCTAAATCCTCCCTCCTCTCCCAGGTCACACCCCCCAACTTCCAGTACGCGTGTCCTATACCGTTAGCACCCTGACCCCTCACCTCCTTCTTTCTTCCATTGACCTTGTCATCATGAGGCACGACCTGCAGCATCTCACACGCACTTTCTGATAACCACTGCCTTTGCTCACCCTTCCTCCCCTCCAGGTTTCTGACCCGACGAAAGACCCCCCCCCCACCACCCACTTTCTACCTATGGCCCCTCCTGGCTTTACTTCCCTCCATGAGCAGGTGAGTTTCCATGGTCCATCACGATAATCACTCCTTTGAAAACACCCTTAACTCCCAATTTCACTCACCTGACAAATTCCAGCCCCAGCTGACACCAGGGGACTGCGGATGGGGCAGGTAAGTGCTCCTGGGGAAAAGCCACGTACCTGGCAGTCTGCCTTCATGGCATCCTCATCGGTACAAACCCCACAAGCCTGCTAATCCCCCAGCTGTTAAAGGCGAGGCTTTCTTCCAGCGGGCTGAGACGCCAGCTCATCCTTCTTGGTTCTTCAGACCCCCCACTCCCCTGTCATGGCACTTATGCATTATTGGGAAGAATAAAAGGATGCATCAAAAGAAACTCAATGATCCTACCGCCACTTTGCTTACAGACAAACAAGCCTCTTCCTCCACCGGGAAGTGTCCCTTTCCTGTGGTCAGAAGGCTCCAGAGAGGGTGGGAGGGGGCACAGTTCAAAGGTCCTGAGGTCAGGAGGGGCGTGGCACGGTGGAACCACAGAGGAGGAGACATGGCTGCGAAGAGCAGGCGGAGGTGTGTGTGGGGTGGGGCCTGGGGCCTCCGTGAACTGGAGCAGGCCACCAGTCTCAGGTGACAGCCAGGGGGACAGAGACCCACGTGATCCTATTTACGGATGTCTTAAGGTTATCTGGCCACACTGGGGAGACCGGCTGGAGAGGGGCCCGAGGAGAAGCACAGAGGTCAATTAAGGGGCTACTCTTAATTGCTGGGCGTGCCAGGTCAGAGGGCACGCCGCAGGTCAGAGGGCACAGGCTACCAGAGTTGTTACAGCCACTCAAACTGCACGCCCAGTCCTGCACGCACGGCCGCATTAGGACTCCCTGCTGCCTGCAGCTATGCCAGGACAGCCTCTTTATACGACACTCCAGGGTAGAAACAAGTATTTCTAGCACCTACAGACACTCTCCCCCAGTATTAGTCACTACACTTCTGGACCCATGGAGTGCTTCAGGTCAGTTCAACACTCTTTCTCCCCTCCAGCCAGGGCAACACAACACAACACACACACACACACACACACACACACACACACACACACACACAACTACCTTAACAACGTCTGTATTCTGTTGAGAAAAGAACCATCGTTTTGGGTCACATTTTTCCTATGTCCGATTTTGTGCTTTTAAATTTAGCTCTAAAACTTGAATAGAAAGACACATAAAAATAAACAACAAAACAGGGCTTCCCTAGTGGCACAGTGGTTGAGAGTCCACCTGCCGATGCAGGGGATGCGGGTTCGTGCCCCGGTCCGGGAGGATCCCACGTGCCGCAGAGCGGATGGGCCCGTGAGCTGTGGCCGCTGGGCCTGCGCGTCCGGAGCCTGTGCTCCTCAACGGGAGAGGCCACAACAGTGAGAGGGCTGCGTACCACACAAAACAAAAAAAAACAACCCAAAAAAACAACAAAACAAGAAACCAAAATTCTCTGTGCATGCATCTTGAACCAGTTTTGTGTTAACACAGCGACAACAACAAACAAACCAAAAACAGGCTAAGAGGCTTTAATTTAAAAAACAAACAAAAATCATCAACCACAACCAAACTTCTGGCAAAGGAAGAACGTACTGTCCTCTGAGACAGCGAGCAGAACCGTGACATCGCCTCAGAGTCCCCCAAGCACTCTGACCGACTGTTGGACTTTCACAACCTGGTGCGACCACGTGCAGCGCTTCACGAGCTATGTGAACACATACTTCAAAAGTCATATGACAGTTTTCAGTGGTCTAACAGAGGAAGAATCACAGACAGCTGGGCCTTCAGTAGTTAAAGAGCAAAATACCAAGGTGCCAACAAATCAAGGCGAGCAATTTCTCTTATAAATTCTGCTGCTGGAGGGAAGATGGTTGGAACGGAGACCCTGCATTTAATCACAGAACAAAGGAGCTTCTGAGAAATGCTGGTGGGGGTCTGAGGGGCTCTTCCAGGCGGTTCTGGGACAGCATCTGCCCCGGAGGCAATGTGTCCCAGCCCCTGCCATCCCCGAGGCTGCAGAAATGCCGGTGACCCAGACCCTGCCCCTCAGAGTTAGACCTGTGGGCAGTTGCAGAGGGAGACGGAGACCTCCTTGCAATGCTGACCTCAGCCTTGACACATGGAAATGTGCAAGGGATTCATCCAGCAAGAGCACTGGGATCAGCTGGTTCTCAGAGACGGGCCCAGAAAAGGCTCGGCAGACAACGCAGAAAAGATCAACAGCAGAAGAATTAAGAAACTCATTTCCCTTAGTCACGACAGGGCAAAGATTTCATCAAGTTCTTCTAATGAGGAAGGGCTGGATGGTGGTAAACATCAGAAGCATACAACAATAACTACGTTCGTTGCAATACAGGAACTCATATATTCAGAATTACATGAATTGATTTGTAATAGAGTTATGTCAGTCAGTCCATAAGTATGGGTTCAATAATTTATAGCCAATCCCTTGTGGTTATAAAGCCTCAAGTTATTTTTAAATGGGTAACTCCCCCTGACAGTTGCATTGGAGTTTCTGGAATTCAGCTGAGGTTCACCTTAAAACAGCCTCGATCAGACTTGTCCGTGTGTTTGGCTATTTTTCAAGCTCCACGTGAATTATAAAGTTCATGGTCCCTTATCTATGGCAAAATGGGCTACATCAACTCACCACAAGGGCAGGAAAAGGGTAACAATTTCTCAAATGTGAAAACGGCTTCAAATTCCTGCAGTGAGAAGCTCCAGCACCAAATCAGCTTTTCTCAGGTCTGAGCGGGATGCCTGGCGGGGTGGGGGTGGGGCGGAATTGAGCACCTAGGGGCTGTGCACCCCTCCCCCCTCCACTGAGGAGGAAAGATGCTGGAAGCCAAGGGACCACAAACTTGTCTGTGTCACCAGCACCTACCATCCATCTCTGAGAAAAGCAAAGAGAGAGCAGGTCTGTGACTTGGTTCAAAGTTTTAAGTGCTAGAGACCCAAGGAAAATGCCACTTTCTGCCTCTGTAGGAAGGTAAAATGCCCAAGGCTGATTTAAGCCCCACACGTGGATTTCCAGAGCCTCTGTGCCATGGACCACAGGCAGGGGTTACTAGGGATGGCTGAGAGACACAAAACTTAACAAAAGGGGAGGTGGGCAAGGGAGGGACTGGGAGTTTGGGATTAGCGGATGCAAACTATTATACGTAGGATGGATAAAAAAACAAGGTCCTACTGTAGAGCACCAGGAACTACATTCAATATCCTGTGATACACCACAGTGGAAAGGAATACACACACACACACACACACACACACACACACCACACACGTAACTGAATCACTTTGCTGTACACCTGAACCTAAACTAACACAACATTGTAAATTAACTATACTTCAATAAAATAAATTTTTTAAAAACTTGACAATAGCGACACCTGGGTATGGCTGTGAATGCCATCTCCAGGAGCCTGTATTTAGAATAAAAAATGATTTGATTAACTTCCCCAACTACTAACTAACTACTAATGTGCAATCCTTAGAAACAGAAAGAACATAATAATATTTCTTTGTACACTCTCCTTTTTCAGCACAAAACTTTAAAAAAACTCTTTAAAATATGTACCAGTAATCCAAGAGAAATATATCCACATTTAATGGCCTAATAATTTCTCACTGTATTCTAATTTTATTGCTAAATTTGAGACTCCAGCAGTAGTTAGCATTAAAAAAAAGAGTATGTTTTCATTTAGGTTCCCAAGAGAATCAGAGGAATACTACACTTCCCTGGATTTATGTAGCATTCCACCAAGCTTGAAAATATAATAATAAAAAACTAAAATAATAACAAATTACATGGGTAGAACCCCACGGTATTCAAGGTCTGGGTTAGGCATCTTCTTATATCATGAATTTAATTTACACAGTAACCCAGATAGCTAAGTGATCCTCCATGTCGGTTTCATAATATCCTTAGTCACTAATGAACATGACAGCATCTCCGTTTCTCTGTCGGAAGAACCACAGAAGTCTGGGCCACCTTAGGTCATCAGCAAGTCACTTGCAGAGGACCGATGAGAACTTGGTTTTCCTGCCACAAACAGAGCTCTCTCTAGAGGCTATAATCACACCTCCTGGCTTCTCTAACTTCTTGGAACTTTGGGAGCCATGTAAGGAAGGAAGGAACTCATTATACTCTTTAAGCAGATATATCATGCCCTTTCAGCAGACTGTAGGCTCACTTAGTGCAACATACATATGAGCAGCTCTTTCTTAGGCTCTGATAAGTATCATAGGAAGCTCCTGGAAAGGCTCTCAACCATCCTCCCACCTGGTGTTCACTCTCTTGTGAATCCCCTCCCCCAGAGGGCTGGACATAGGGACTCATTTCTCACAAATGGACTCTGGTGACAGTGAGGGAACATGAGGTCACAAACACTGTGACCTCCATCCTACTGACACTGTCTGGGCTCCTCTTCCCTGCTGCTCTGTCCCATGGTGAGCCCTGTGGTACAAGGACCTGGGGACAGTCTCTGGGCCAATGAGAAACCCAATGGCCGTGAAAAACGGAACCCTGTCAAGAATCACACAGGTAAACTCAGACGCGAGTCCTTCCCCAGTCGAGCCTTGAGGTGAGCCTGCAGCTCAGATGACATCTGGATTCCAGCCCACGAAAGGCCTGGCATCCAAGGATACAGCTAACCTGAATCCAGATTTCTGACCCACGGGAACCGTGAAATTGTTAATGTTGTTTACCTCAAGCCACTACGTTTTGGGGTAGTTTGTTATGTAGCAACAGGTAGCTAAAAGAGATAAACTGATATACACAAACTCACTTTGCTAATTCCATGACTGTGTGACTGGGATTTTATTTAGATCAGGTATTGGGCAAGATTTTATTGGGATCAGAACAATGTTCCACAGGTTTTAAGAACAATCACCCTGATTATCTCTTTTAAACAATGCAACAAAAATTGTCACAAATATTCACTGGCTCTTTCAGAAAATAATCTCTAAGGAAGAACATTTTCCAGATATGATTTCTCTTTCCTCTTTGAAAGTCACAAAATGTATTAATATTTGTACATGCTCTAAGATACCACAGTTTAAATTTTTTTTCCTCCTCCCCAAAGGGTTTTAGAAACTTTTAACATTTGCCAAATATACTTCGATATGAAGGAACATGGCTGCTCTAATTAGATAACTTTGTTTTAAGGAAATTTACCCCTATTAGTACAGTTTAGTAAGTATAGTTAATATAGTTTTCAAATTAAAAGTCAAAAAATTACCATACCCCCCAATGTCTAGCTTGGTTTCAATAGAACCCTGCATAAAGCTATACGTTGAGAAATGCTATGAAGTCCTATACATAAAAAAACAAAGTAACACTCAGTTAGGAAACACTGGCTCTTTGGGGCAGGAATGGTCTTTCCAGCAGAAATGAGATAATGTAAATAAACACATTTTGCAAACTACAGGACTGGTACCACATAAATAAAACATGATATTGTTTATTATTTTCCAATTCCAGAGACATTAATGAATCTATAGGTATCTAATGCCTGGAAAAATGGAAAACTGTGCTTGGATTTAACTCTTTCTCCAATCTAATTGATAACTTTTTACATTTTTAAAAAGGGTACTTTTGAGACCATTAAAAAAGCATAGGGTTGGGCTTCCCTGGTGGCGCAGTGGTTGAGAGTCCACCTGCCGATGCAGGGGCCGCGGGTTCGTGCCCCGGTCCGGGAAGATCCCACATGCCGCCGCGGAGCGGCTGGGCCCGTGAGCCATGCCCGCTGAGCCTGCGCGTCCGGAGCCTGTGCTCCGCAACGGGAGAGGTCACAACAGTGAGAGGCCCGCGTGCAGAAAAAAAAAAAAAAAAGCATAGGGTTGACATAGTTAAAATTAGCTAATTTGTAGATGCTCAAGGATGTTAATAAGTAAGTTATAGATTTAATAAAATTAGAAGAGTTTAGTAGGAAAAAAAGGTATGCTAATTACCATGATCTCCCATTTCCAGAATAAACATGGGCTGTTACTAAGATGTTTCACAAATAAGGTCTCTTCATGACATAATTTTATCTTTTCGTGTATTTGATAAAATTTCAAGGACTTGAGTACATAAAGTTACTTCGAATCCTAATCCAGAGCCAAAAAGTTCAGAGAGAGGATAATGCCACAAACATATCGGTTCTGCACCAAATATACACACATGGTCCTGGGCCAGGTCCTGAGGGCCACGTGGGGACAGGAGATAAAAAGACTTCCCTGCTCTCTGAACAGCTGACAACGTAAAAATGGGCAAATAAAACTAGTTTACGTCAAACTGCTGGGAACTGATGCAACACAGCAATTAACCTGAATAACTGAAGGAAGAAATACACAATACAGGCTACTTGCCTGAATAGTCATATGTACAGTAACTGCTCAGTACTTGAAAACTATTAAGGGTTACTTTTTTGTTGTTTTTTTCTTTTTTTGCGGTACGCGGGCCTCTCACTGTTGTGGCCTCTCCCGTTGCGGAGCACAGGCTCCGGACGCACAGGTTCAGCGGCCATGGCTCACGGGCCCAGCCGCTCCGCGGCATGTGGGATCTTCCCGGACCGGGGCACGAACCCCTGTCCCCTGCAGCGGCAGGCGGACTCTCAACCACTGCGCCACCAGGGAAACCCAAGGGGTTACACTTCTTTGATTCACGTTAAAAGTATCCATTTCTATAGTTTTTTTACATAGAACGCATTTTCAATACTTTAATCATTTTCATAGTTTAAAATATAGCTGAATCCACTCCAAATTTTTTACATTTTCCCTCAGTTGAGAAAACAAACTGATCACAGTTCTACCGCAAAGGCCAAGGGACGGTGCACAGGGAGAAAGGGTTAGTCAAGGTTCTTGTTTACAGCCAGCATTCTGCATGGTGAAGTCTCAGATTTAGCAAAATGTTCTTTCCCTAAATGGTTATTGGTGGCAATGGGATCCCAGGGCATAGTTTCCAGAGGAGCATTGGGAGAAAGGAGGAGGATGGTAGAGAATTCTACGATGGACAGAACATAGGGTCCTAGGTTAGATCAACGTATTCCAAATGAGCAGATAGGAGAATCTCTTCTAAAAGATTCTGAAGAACAAATATAAAACTTTGTTTTGAAGTCTTGAGGAGCAGGAAGCTCATTACCAAACAAGGTAACTCATCCCACTGTTGAGATCCTCTCATCATTAAAAGATTCTCTGGTAAGATGACCCGAAATCTGTCTTTTTATGCTTTTCTCACTCAGGTGTTGGTTTTGTCTCCCTGGAGCAACCCAGAACAAATTCATGACCCCATTCCCATGAAAGTCCTTCAAATATCTACTGGGATTTTTCTTATTCAGGGGTGGAGGTTACATTTTTTCTAGCTTCCATGGGTGGTGAAAGGAGCTGGAATACTCTGAGCCATGGACATCACGCTTAGAGGTATGCAGGGCTGGGCGTAGGATGTGCAGAGTCCCAAGGCTAAAAGTTGGTTTTCAGTGCATTAAGTTCACTGACTTCCCTGATCAAACAGATAAAGCTGACCAGTTGTTCCAAAGGATTTAGATGGCTAAAAAGAAAACTTTTACATAAAGGACATTAAAAAAACTAGTAAATGGAAATTTTAAGATAGAGAATTTTAAAAAGATCTACTTTTGGAGGAATAACTCTCCAATTGAAATTTTAATTGAGACTGAAATCTCCAAGAAATAATCCAGTTGTCAACAAGTAACTTTTAGAAGAAGTTCTAAAATTTCTAGAATTGGAGTTGCATCTCTATGCAAACCCCAGCTTCCTCGTTGGCGTGTAACTCGACAAACTGGGCTGCCACGTGCCAGGGGAAGAAGATTCTCTCAAACTCACCAAGGAGCTACTCAGCCCTGAATGACGACGCAGGTGTCATTACATCTCACAGAAGCTTCACCGAACTCTAATCAGAATAGTCTCAAGAGAACTAGAAAGGCAGTGGAATTCTGCATTTTATTTGCCAGAGAATAAAGTTCCACTGATGCACATTTCTAAAGCTGCTATCTCTTACAAGCTCAACATCTGTTTCACTTACACAAATACATTTCACCTTCGTACCATTTAAAGAGCCAAAACGGGCTTCCCTGGTGGCGCAGTGGTTGAGAGTCCGCCTGCTGATGCAGGGGACACGGGTTCGTGCCCCGGTCCGGGAAGATCCCACATGCCGTGGAGCGGTTGGGCCCGTGAGCCATGGCCGCTGAGCCTGCGCGTCCGGAGCCTGTGCTCCGCGACGGGAGAGGCCACAACAGTGAGAGGCCCGCGTACCGCAAAAAA
>RJWK010004205.1:0-60560 GCA_004363435.1 Platanista minor
GGGGTGTGTGAGGTGTGTGTGGGGGAGGGAACTGGTAAGAAGAACAGGGAAAATGACAGTGTCTTGTGATGTGTCCTGCAAAATTTAATTTCTTATGAAACAGTCAGTATGTGTAAAATGAGTCCTATAAAGCTCGACAATTGTTTCTTCTTTTTCTGAGAAATGAGCTTTCCACGAAAACAGAGTTGCTGTTTCAATAAAAATACTCCTGAGAGCTGACGGAAAGTGGAAATTCAGTGACAAGGACGGTGTCTAGGGAGTCAGCACTTTGCACAACTCCGTCCAGGTGGGGTACACAGAAGGCCTCCAGTCCCCACTCCAGCGGGGAGGCCCCTCCCTCCTCTGAACCCCAGTGAAGCTCACGACTACATCTCTAGAAGGAAGCTTGCCTTACCCTTATTGCCCCCCTTTGCGGAACATGGGAACGCAGTAGGGGCAGGAAGCCCGCCCCACAGCACCACGTGGCTTAACAGAAGACTGCAGGGGCTTACAGAGAAGGGAGACTGAGGGCGTGTGAGACTCAGGAACCGAGGGTGAAAAGGGCACCTGAAGAAGTTTCATTCATGCATCAAACTGCTCACAGAAGCCTGGGCTAGGTTCTAAGGATACACAGACAGTGCTCACGCCCTGCTTGTAAGGCTGGGGTTGGGAGCAGACTGGTAAGCGAGCAGCTTCAGTGACCCTGGCTGGAGGGGTCCCGCAGAATCAGTACTGTGCTAACGGGAAGCAGAGTAAGGATGGGTGCTTTCTGCTCACAGAGTCCAGGAGAGCTTCCCAGAGGGTATATCTGAACTGGGCTTCTGAGAATGAGGAAAGGGAAAGGACAGCCCAGAGAGGAAACCACAGGCCAGGGCCAGGAGGCTGTGCAAGCCCAGAGCCTTTCAGTAGGGCTGGCTGGCTGGCCTGGACGCCGGGTGTGTAAGGGAGCGGCGGGAGGTGGAGCTGGAAAGGTAGGTCGGGAAGGGCCTTGAAGGTCTGCTCGTAGTGAGGGCTCTGTCCTACAGGCAAGGGGAGCCGCTGGTGCTTTCTCAGTGGAGGGGGTTAGTGAGTGGTGAGAGCCTGCTCTAGGAAGATGGACTGGGCAGGTAGCTGGAGGCTGGATTGTGGGCGGGGAGAAGGGGGCACCAGCGAGGAGCCTGATGCCACACTGCAGGCGAGGAGAGATGAACATCACGTCAGGGCGGAGAGAAAGGTGGACATCAGATTGGCCAGTCTTGGCAACAGATGGTTCATGGTAGGAAAGTGAGAGGAGGGAGGAGTTAGAGAAGACTCTGCTTTTGAGTCCAGGGGATCACGGAAGCTGGGGACATGCAGGAGTGGGCAGGGGAAGACGCTGAGTGCAGGTTTAGGCATAACGAGGTCCGGGATGGGGGAGACATCCGGCAGTGTGGACCAGGATGGGATCAGAGGCAAGGTCAGGCTTACACGCCAGAGAGGCAGGCTGGGCCTGGTGATTCCCCGTGTTGGAACCCGCCCCCCTCTTCTCCGTACCTTCTCCCCTTTCATTCCAGGAAGGCCGGAGGCTCCATCAAGTCCAGGCTTTCCCTCAGGGCCCTGAAGGACAGCAAGGATAATCAGCCCACAACATCTTTGAGAAGAATCAAATATGAACCCTCTTTGGAAAAGGTGGCCAGGGCTGGGAAGACCGAGCGGGTGAGGCCAGTGGGTCCAAAGCCTCGTGTCAGCCCATAGCAGAACACCTGTCCTGGCCCCAGTTCAGCCACGGCCGGCTGTGCATCTGTGGACGAGGGTCCTTCACTCTCTGGGTTGCATTTTCTCTTCTGTGGGGAGTCGGGGGCAGGGCTGGACGAGGTAGTTTCTGGGGGCCTCCCACCCTGGGCCCAGCACTGGTGCTCTACGATTCTGAGATTCTACACGAGCCTGCATTTCCTATACTAGGATAAAGCAGCGAAACAATGTGTAGGATGATGTTTTTCTTGGCTGCTGCTGCTTTTTTTTTTTTTTTAATAAACTTATTTTATTTATTTACTTATTTTTGGCTGTGCTGGGTCTTCACTGCTGTGCACGGGCTTTCTCTAGTTGTGACAAGCAGGGGCTACACTTCGCTGCGGTGCGCGGGCTTCTCATTGCGGTGGCTTCTCTGGTTGTGGAGCACGGGCTCTAGGTGCGCGGGCTCAGTAGTTGTGGCGCACAGGCTTAGTTGCTCTGCTGCGTGTGGGATCTTCCCGGACCAGGGCTTGAACCCGTGTCTCCTGCATTGGCAGGCGGATTCTTAACCACTGAGCCACCAGGGAAGCCTGGCTGCTGCTTCTTATGAGTCTTAGTAATGTCTCAGCTGAGGAGGAATTTGTTTACAAACGCTAGCTAGCTCCTCACTCCCTGTCGTAAGCCTTAGCGCTGGGGTCTGCAGTCTGTACCCCCTCCTTGGCTAAAGGAAGCCCCACAGGCACAGGGTGGGGCAATGGCTTCGGCAGCTCACCGGGGGACCAGGTTCACCAGCAGGTCCATCTTCTCCAGGGGATCCAGGGGGTCCCATGAAAACATCGGTTCCTGGTTTTCCTGGAATCCCAGGTGAGCCAGGTGGGCCTGGGGGACCTGGAGGACCCTAAAAATAGACACCTTGTCAAGAAACAGTGCAGGAGGGGACAAATATATATGTTCCATTCACTCCATTTCTGAAAACAACTGTACAAGTAGAGACTGGTATTCCTACTTAGAAGATGGGGAAACTGAGGCTTAGTGACATGATGTGACTTGCTCAAGAGCTCACACACACAGCTAATTAGGAGAAAAGCTGGGATTTGAATCCAGGTCTTTTTAAGCGCATTATATCATGTTTTCTCCCTAGATGTATGCACATAATAAAAATATAATTTGTTGGAATTCTCAGAGGTGCTCTAGTTTCGTTTTCTGATTACCTGAGAGGTTAGTCCAAAACTGCCTATTGTTAACCCTTATTAAAAACATCCCTGCAATGTACTAGTCTCTTTAGCCTCGGGCTGGGTTGGCTGATGCCACCAGCTTGGAAGTCCCAGCTGGGTCCCGCTCCACTCATCCAGAGAGTCCTGAACCCTTCCAGCCCTGTCATGATGCGTGAGCAGAAGGACAGCCGAGTGGAGCCTTCTAGGTGGGGATTCAGCACAAGGGCTCAGAGGAAGGGATGGAGATGAGGTTGGGGCCCTGGGGACAGAGGCACGAGATGCAGCTGAGAAGAGAGGGGCTCCCGGGGGAAATCTAGAGGGACCAGTGGGGGCCCAGCCTTGGGCAAGAGGCTGGGGGAGTAAGAGGCGCCAAAGAGGCAGAATGAGTGGTCTGGAGAGGTAGGGAAGGGGCCGCCTCAGGGTAGGAAGGATTTTGAGAAGGGTCTGGAAGCCAAAGTGTGCAATGCTATCTAGAGAAGAGGCCAGCAGGTCTCTGTAATGGGTAAGGGGGTGGGGGGCAGAGCCAGGTGGTAGAGGTGAAGGTCACGAGCACACCTGCTGTGAAAGAGCCTGCTAGAGAAGACTACTGGGGGCAGGCGGCAAGTGGCAAAGTGGGGCTCCTGACTATAAACTAAGGCTCAGACTCACTTAAAACTGATGGAGGACGGAGATGCCAAATATATACAAATGTAGAGGGGAAAGTATAGTGAGTCCCAGGAGCCCACCATCAGCCGCAAGAGTTATCAACGGTGGCAATCTGCTTTCATCTGTTATCGGCCCCTGTGTCCCTCCCTCCTGGATCCTCGTGAAGGCTGCCCCCGACGCTAGGCTGTTTAACCCTTCACACTTACTCTTAACAGCTCCTCGCTGGGCACTGGGTCACCAGAGCCGGCGTCCAAGCCCCAGCCCAGGCTGGAGCCCTCAGCCTCCACTCCCACCTGTACAGAGACAAAGTTCCCGCGGCTTGGTTTCTCCTGCTCCTCTCCAAGGACAGCTGTGTCACTGAAAGTTTTCCCATATTCTGTGGACCTATAACTGCTGCTGCCAACTTTCCTTCTGGCTTCTTCTCCCGGGGTCCCCTCTACAGCTGCCCTCCTCCCTCTCCCCCTCCCAGCTGTGCGGCCAACACACAGCCAGGCCTCAAACACAGGACACTCTTTCACAGCCTCTTTCGCTGGCTTTCAAATCCCTACTCATCCTTCAAGGCCCAGTTCCATGGTCACCTCCTCCATGGAGCCCTGCCCAACCCCATTTTCAGATAGAATTCACCTCTCCTACTGTGTTCCCACCAGCCACTGCGGGGGTCTGCATTTGGCAGTAGGACCACCTGACTTGAAGCTCAGTTGTACGTGTGTTGGTCCCACTACGCTAGGACTCCTCCAGGGTCGGCCCAATCCTGAGATACCTCTGGGTGCCCAGCGTCCAGCATGAGATCTGACACTGAGAAGGCACTTATTATGTGCTCGTTGAATGCCATCAAATTCCTCCAAAGAACAAAAGGAAACTTCCAAAACACCTTTCTGGTACCCCTCCCCACACACCCCTCCCCACACACCCCTCCCCACACACCCCTCCCCACCAGGCAAGGCCTAATTCAGTCATCGAATAAGGAAGGGCTGGGTTAGGGGTTAGAGCTGAGTTTAGGCAGGTTGTGGCAGTGCGGGCATGTAGGCGGGAGAAGGGAGGTGACGATATAAAGGTGAGGAGACAGGAAGCTGTTGCCAGCATCCAAGGGATGAGGAGGTGCTGCACAGCTAGACTCGGGGGCGTTGGGACTGACTGAATTGAGGGGGGGGCACTCGAGGATGCTTCCTGGTCTCTCTCTTCATGATCAGGAAGATGGGGTACCATTCCCAGAGCAGGGGAACCCTGGGGGGAGAGCAGGCCTGGGAGCATGGTGACAAGCTCAGTTTGGGATGTGCTTAGTTTGAGGGACCTGGGGGTCTTTCAGGGCACAGGATATAAATGGGGTGTAAATAGTTTCTGCTCCCGGACTCTCTGAGAGAGTCCTGGTACAGGAAAGAGAACTGAGCTCTGACTGGAGGCCAGTTGGGGGCAGACGGGAAGGATCCGCCTGTGGCTGTTCTGTGCATCCCCATCCCCTGCACACTGTGCATGTGACAACCCTGGGTGGGAATCTCACCGTGGGTCCAGCAGGTCCAAGGGGGCCAGGAAGCCCCTCCCCAGCTTCACCCTAAAGAGAACAAGATGTCAGTGGAATACTGGGCACCCCTTCCCACTCCCCTCCTCTCTCCAGAAACTGTGCTTATTTCAAGAGGAGCTTATGCAGGAGTTCTATATACCTAATTTGTTGAGCGTTTACTATGTGCCAGGTAAAGTTTTCCATGTATTAATTCATTTAATCTTCACCACATCCCAGAGAGAAGGTTCTATAATCCCCATTTTATACATGAATAAACAGAGAGAGGGGTGTGGCAGAGCCAGACATGAATGCCCCTCTCACCCACTGCCTTGGGTGACTCTGAGATTCAAAATGATCCAAAAGATATTCCAGAGTAGGTACTCCCATGACTGGCCCTATTGTGTTATTAAACTGTCTGCTCAGGAATTGGGGCACCCATTTCAATTCATCACAAATTCCTGACCCAGGCACTTAGGGTGATCTATCTTCATTACTTATGTGCCACGACGAAATCCTGCACGTTCGTCTCTCTCTTTCACCTTTCTCCCCACACCTCTCTCCCTCTCTCTCTCTTCTTGGAGCGTTTTAAAAATCTCATTGGATGGGAATTCCCTGGCAGTAGAGGGGTTGGGACCCTGTGCTTCCGCTGCCGTGGCCCGGGTTCAATCGCTGGTCGGGGAACTAAGACCCCCGCAAACGTGGAGAGGCCAAAAAAGAAAAATTAAAAAAAAATTTTTTTAAACATCTCATTGGAAAAGTCAGACGCCCCCTTGACGGAAAAACCACCATGTATTAGGAACCTACCAACCCTCACAGTTCTACTACTTTAAGGCCACAACTGCCGACATTTAGGGAGGGTATTTCCTTCCAGGGTTTTTGCATGTGTCTATTTTTAAATAGTTAAGACCACAGTAGGACTACCTGACTTGAAGCTCAGTTGTGCGAGTGTTGGTCCCACTAGGCTAGGACTCCTCCAGGGTCGGCCCAGTCAGTATACTGAAGTTCATAACCAGTTTTTTTTCCACTTACCATTATATGATAAGTATTTTCCTCCATCATTAAATACTCCTTATAAGTATAATTGTAATAGCTGCATAATGTTCCATTATTTGAACATCCTTTAATTCAGTTAACTCCCCTACTGTTGGCTAGTTAAACTGTGTCTAGTTTTTTTCCATTATGGACAATACTGAGATTAACATCCACGTACACAAAGCCTTTTTACATAACAGACTATCTCCTTTAGGATTGATTCCTAGAACAAAAGTGTCTGGGTCAACAATATGCAGTTTTATGGTGTTGATATGTGTTGATCAAGAACTTCTCAGCAGTAGTAAACCACTGACACTGTCACCAGCATAGCTGGTCTCACCAGGCCCTCACCAAGTGCCAGCTTCTGAAAGCACAAAATATAAAGGATCTAAGGACAACTGAAACAGGTTTCCCAATAAATCAACGGCAAAAAGAACAAAGTAGGTGGGAAATAATCATAGACCAAAAGAGTCTTAAGAGACACATCGACCAAACACGAAGTAGACCTTGTTTGGATGCAGATTCAAACTAAGCGCAAAAAAAGCATTTTTAAATAATTAGGGTATTAGATAATATGAAGGAACCTCTGTCAATTTTGTTAGATAGATATTGACATCCGTTATTACCACTGATGGATGACACTGTGGCTAAGGGGAAACAAGGGTCCCAGATCAACCTATTAACAATACACATTAACATGTTTATGAGTTAAATGATACAATGTTTGGGATTATGCTTTAAAATACTCCAGTCTTCCCCTTCCCTCCGCTCCAAAAAGATGGCTGTAGGAGGTGGAACAGATAAAGAACGACTCGCGTGATGTTGCTGAGTGATGTGTATGTGGGGGGGTTATTATACTATTCTAAGTCCTTTTGTGAATTTTTAGAGTTCCCATAATAAAAAGTTTTAGAAAAAGAAAAAGGAAAACTGGCTCGTTGTGAAGGTGCATCGCCAGCCAGTACTGCTGCTCCTGATGTGGCATCACCGTGGAGAGATGCAGTCTTGGTGTTTTGTGTGTCCCTTGGGATGAGGAGCAGAGGAGCAGGGGGACTGTTTAGTGAGCCCAGGGCCACAGGCATCACAGCCAGCCTGGTGGGTTCCGTGTTCGTTGCCCAGTAGAGTCTCCTGGGAGCATGAGCCCCAGCACCAGGGGCTCCTCAACTGGTCTGGCAGTGAACTTGAACACCTGCAGCGGCCTAAGCTTCCCAGGTGTCTTCACGGGCCCAGCCGCTCCGCAGCATGTGGGATCTTCCCGGACTGGGGCACGAACCCGCGTCCCCTGCGTCGGCAGGCGGACTCTCAACCACTGCGCCACCAGGGAAGCCCCCTCCTCTTTTTATAGACAGCAACACCAAGACTCACCACAAGTCAGAACCTCAGCCTCCTGGCTCCCATTCTGGGACCTCTCCACCATACCACACTCTCAGGGATGCTCTAGGGCATGAGCTCTGCAGGCCAGCACGCCTGGGTTCAAATCCCAGCCCTGCTCTTAAGGGTGTGCCACAGCAGGCAGGTTCCTTTAGCTAAGTCTCACTCCCCTCACCTGGAAAATGGAGACGATTCTCCTTGTACCAGAGAGTGGTGGTGTGCATAGAATCAGATCAAGTTGGAACCCAGAGTGCTTAATAAATGTCAGTGCAAAAGGCTTATTTCCGGCCCCTTGACTGTGAGATCCTTGGGGACAGGGACGAGGTCATATTCATCTCAGTCTCCAAGTGTATGGACTGAGGGCCCTGAGTTGCTATGCCGTGAGGCAGTGAGAACATCAGTGAGTGAATGAATAAAAACTAAAGAGACCAAGCAGTGCTTGATGACCACCAGGCGCTGCAGCCGTGGGCATTCAGGATTCACAGCCAGCTGTCGGATGTCCTGTCCCACAGCCCTCCTATCCCAGGTCAGCCCTGGAGCGCTGTGGCCAAGGGACCACATCTCTGTAACTTGAGTCAAGGCTCTGAAAGCATGTGTGACCAAGTGCTGCTCGGGGAACTGGCAGGCCCAAGCTGGTCACCAATGGAATTCTTTCCTTTAAAAATATTGACACTTAAATGGCAATTTAATTCCCCAGTTCACACAAGCCCAGGCTGAGGACCAGCTCTGGGTTTCCCACTTCTAAAAGACAAAGTCACAGCCCTTAAGTGGTGACAACCTCGCACCTGGGCATAGAACTTTCCAAACATTCCCTGACCTGCATTCTGACTTGACCTCACAGCCACCCTCTTCTACAGATGAGGAAACTGAAGCCCAAAGAAAGGGATTTGCGTGAGGTCGTACAGTTGCAACCCAAAAACTCGTGTTGGAAGGGACCTGAAGGTGACTCTCTGCCCGCTCCACACACACACACACACACACACACACACACCTCTGATGCTTCTATTTCCTCTACAGTCCCTGCCACGTCTTACAAGATTCCCCACCTCCAGGATGGAATCTAATGACATTTGAGATGGGCCTTTGTAGGCAGCTCTGCCTGTTAGAAAGCTCTCATTCCAATTAAAGAAGTGGGCAATTTGGGACGTAAAGCCAGGTGCCCTAGGTTTTTACCTCGTGCTTCCTCTCCACAAACTGCAGCTTCCTTGTGTGTTCCTAGGTTGGAGGACCCTCAAAAGCCCAAATTCCGTATTTTGCGAACCAAAATGAAAACCTCCCTCTAGGAAAGCCAGGAGCAGGCTCCTCCCATGCCTCTGGCCTTTCTTTTTCTCCTCTGTAAGACCGGCCAAGTCAAATCTTCATGCCTCTACGCAAAGTGAAATCTTCACTTACCGGAGGGACCCCTCTTTCAGGAGCTACTGTGGGTATGGGAAGCGGGGGCCCCTCAGGGAGAGCGCCACCCAACTCTTCTGCCCCAGCCACGGGAAGGGGCTGCTCTGTTGTGGCTGCTGCTAAGTCTTCATCACCAGGACCCTGAGAAGCCAAACCGACACGATGAATCAAGTCACCTCACCCATGATGCAATGTGCACACTGCTGCTGGGGAGTTTCGTTGACTTTCCTTTCGGTGGCACTAGCCCAATTTCAAAGCACTTTCCTACCTACAACTGTCATTACACCTGACACACTCACAGAAGCACAGACTCATAATCCCCTTCTGAAACATGCATCTCCTCTAAACCCCCTCCCCAGTCATGGTGCTTACTGCCTCTCACCCCAGCAATGCTGTCTAACTTTGGACCACATTCCGAGAAAGTGCTCCTTGGACAAAGATGGGGGTAGAAGGTCAGGACATAAGCCTGCTCCCCTGACCCCCTCTGCTACGCTCCTTCAGTTACATCCTGCCTCCCTCGGGTTGGTGCCGACCCAGAAAAATGCTCTAACGAAACTGCCTGTGCATTTGGCTCTGGGAAGGCCGGCAACTTCTCCTGTCTCGTGACCCTGACCTCTCTTCCCCACTGTGAGCCAGAGAGGATGCTAGGAGACACTTACAGAAGTGACTACTTGCTTGGGGGCCGCTGTGGGTGTGAGGGGAACCAGGCCATCAGTGGGGAACCCGCTGGCCTCCTCTTCCTCAAAAGTGCTGAGGGGCACTCTTGCTGCAGCTGCTGCTGTTGTTAAGCTTTCTTCACTGATTGGACCCTGAAATGAAATTGGCATAAGGGATCGTGACACTTCATCCACACCCCTGGTCGGTGGGTGTGTGATTACGGGGAGGAACCTGCTGAGGCCGTCACGCACCTCTCAGGTCGTCCCCTCCCTGCCCCGGAGTACCCTCCAGCACACCTCTGCCGCGTGCTTTGGCCCAAACCTGCGCATCCTCAGGAACTGGTACTCCCTACCTCCACAGGAAGCCCTTCTATCTCCAGACAGCTCTGCTAGTTAAGTTCTAGTTTCTGTTGAGTAAAGACTTGGTAGAACTGGGACCTGATCCCTAGTTTTCTCACCCTGTGACAAGGGATTTGCCTTTAAAGAAGAAGGAAAGGTAAGGAGGGAGGGAAGAGAGATGAAGGGGAAGAAAGAGAAGAGGAAGAAGCAGCAGGAGAAGGTGGTGGTGACGATTTGTTAGTTACAATAATCCATGTAACTGCCAAGTGGCCTTGGGAGCTCCGTCACCTGGCCAGGGCATACCTTCCCCACTGTAAAGTTTCCTTGCCTGGACATTAGACCAGAGGTGAAAGGCTGGGAGTGAATGTGTGGAATGATCTCAAAGGCCAGTGTTGACATGTGATGGCCTGACAACCCCCTCCTTTCACTCACTCAGCAAACACCTACTGAGTCCCCAACATCAGCCGGGATGAAGACAGATCAATGAGCAAGACGTATGTGATCCCGGGCCTCACAGAGCCTCCAGCCCGGAAGGGAGCCAGTTGTGATGAGGCCTTCCGAGGAGACGTTTGGGGTACTGTGAGTGTGTCTGACGGGGAGACTTCACAGCCTGGGAGGCACCTCCCCGATGAAGCGGTGTTTGAGCTGAACTCTAAAGGATAAGCAGGAATTAAAGGCGGAGGAAAAGGTTCCAGGCAGAGAGGGGAGGGTGTGTGGCGACTCTAAGGCAAGAAGGAAATAGGTATGTTCAAGAAACTGAAAGACGGCCAGCGACGCTGAAGCACCAAGAGCAGGGACAGCGGCCCAAGATGTGGCCCTAGAGGCTGGCGAGGCCAGACCCTGCAAGCCTTGGAGGCCAGGTGCGGGAGCGGGGTCTGCAGCGAGGACAATGGTCCACAGAGGGCTGCCCCCACCAGGAGGAGCCGGGGGCAGAGAGGATGGAAGAGGCCAGGAAGGGCCTTAACCACTGTCCGGCCTGGGGATGCGGCGTCTCGGTACAGGGGGCTGGCGCTGGAGAAGGGTAGAAGGAGGCAGATCTGTGATGTGTTGAGGTAGAAAAATCAACGAGACTTGACACGTGACAGAACGTGGAAGTAAGGAAGAGGCAAGAGAATTCTGGATTAGGCAGCTGGGGGATGACGGCTCCATCATCTGAGATGGGAACACAAAAGGAGTGGAGACAGGAGTCTAGGTTTGAATCTGTTGAGTCTGAGCGTCCTAGGATACTTGCATCCTGTCTTCAGGAGGTGGAAGCAGTGTCTCCGTGAGGCCTGAGGAGAGGGCTGAGAAGGTCTGGCCATGCCCTCGGACCCTGCCAGGGCCTGCCTGCACCTGGACCCTCCACTGAGCTCTGACAGCCTGCGCTTGTGCCCAGACACGGGCATGGCTGTGCCCGCCATCACCTCCTCCACTCACACCCAGCACTCCTCTACCCCGGCTCCCGAGCCCTGCATCGGCCCTGGAACTCACTCCCACCTCACTGACTCACCCGACCCCCCACGGGCCCGCTGGGGCTGCCAGCCTGCGCTGTCCCCACACCTCCAAGGCCAACAGTACACTCAGCAGCTACCAGCAGACTCCGCCTCTGAGGGAGTATTTGGTCAGAGAGAGGTGTCCCCTCCCCATTCAGGTTCTTCTGGATTTGCTGAGCAGAATGCAGACCGGCCCCCTGAGAAGGCCAGGACCCGCTCCCAGCTGTGAGCTCAACCTCCCAGCGCTTTATGCTCCTTACCAGAGTGACCCCTTCCCCAGGGTCCTGAGTGGGCATGGAGAGGGCCAGTCCCCCGCTGGGCACACTGCTGGCCTCTGCTTCCCGGGCACTACTGACGGGCACCTTGGCCTCCCCTGCTGCTGTCGCTGCTGAACCTTCTTTGTTATCTGGACCCTGAATAGGAAGACATCACAAAGGGGCCTCACTAATGATCCGCTGCGCTGTGGCCAGGGGAAGCTAAAACTGCCCTCCCCGAGGTTACTGATCATTGTGGTGACAGATCCAATGGATGCTTTCCAGGCCTTTACTCACTGGGACTCTTGGCAGGAGGTGACATCGTTGGCCACTCCCAGAGCAAGGAAACACCACCCCTGACCCAGACCAGCCTCCAAACCCACCTCCCTCCCCCCGCCTCCAGGCTTGCTTCCCCCAGTCTTTCTAAGATCCTACTGTGACTACATCACTTCCTGCTTTAATACCCTTCATTCCACATATTGCGTTGATATACGATATTTGCTTTTCTCTTTCTGACTTACTTCACTCTGTATGACTTCTGTATGTACAGCAGAAACTAACACAACATTGTAAAGCAACTATACTCCAATAAAAAAAATTTAAATAAATAAAAATGAGAGCAAAAATAAATAAAAGTTATATATTATTTAAAGGAAAATGAGCTAAGATCAAATAATTGAGTTTGAGGTCACTCATGCTTTACTGAAAGCTGAAATTAAAGAGCATGTATAAAATCCGGAAAAAAAACCCAAACAACCCTTCAGTGACTTCCCATTTCTGCTGGACACTCAGGCTCCATCTCACGGCGTCCACTGTCTCAGAGGCTTCTCTAGCCACATTTCCCCTCCCCGTTGCTCACACCGGGCCCCACAGGCATGCTGTGTTTGTTTAGGTCTTTGTGTGCTTCTGTTGATGCCTCCAGGCCTTTGCTCCTGCTGGCCCACCTCCCGAACACGTCTCACCCCGTCACTTCTAAGCATCCCCCTGGTCTTGCCTTCAGCCTCCTTCCCCCAGGAAGGCTTCCTGGCCCCCCCCCCCCGAGTCTGGGCTCTGGGCCCCTTGTGATGCTCCCCTGTGCTTCTCCTATTGTCCCTCCTTCCCTCTCTGTTCCCAGGAGCTGGCTCTATCCTATTCACCTGGAGCCCAGCACAGCACCCACAAACACCTGCTGAATGAGTCAACAGAGTCCTCGGCCTCCAAATCAGTGTCTCCTGGGACTCGGTCCCACAAGGCTGTCACTCTGTCCTTTGCAAACAGGGGAGGAAGGCCAGTGACTGCTCCCACCTGAGACGCCACCAAACTCCAGAAGCAAGTGAAGCGGAGCATGTACTCTGAGCTAATTACCAGAGTGACCCCTTCCCCAGGGTGCTCGGTGGACATGGAGAGGGTCAGTCCCTCGGTGGGCGCACTGCCGGCCTCTGCTTCCCTGGCAGTGCTGATGGACACCTCGGCCTCCCCAGCCGCTGCTGTTGCTGCCAAACCTTCTTCCATGTGTGGACCCTGGGAACAAAGGCATCACTAGGGACCACATCACTTGCCCATGCCCCCCATCAAGGTGGCTGTGGCTGGAGAAGACTGACTGCCTGTGCCCTCCAGCAGCTTGCATTTCTGTAGCTTCTTTCCTCAAGACACTTTGTTATCTGTGATGTTACCCCAGCTCCACAACAGTCCCAGAATCCCTGT
The DNA here is from genome assembly GCA_004363435.1 of Platanista minor. Lineage (NCBI taxonomy): Eukaryota > Metazoa > Chordata > Mammalia > Artiodactyla > Platanistidae > Platanista > Platanista minor. Next base: position 13,222 of record RJWK010004205.1, read on the forward strand.
GGCAGGAGAGACTGCAAGGCACGTGTCTCCCATGTGATTCCAAGCATCTGTTTGCCACACCAGTGACTGGGAGATCAGTGCCTCCTGAGACACCTACAGCTATGCCTCCTGCTATAGCTCTAGACCTGTCTTCCTCCCTGTGACCTCCCCTATGTGCGCATCCAGGAGCCATAAGAACAGGGCAAGTGTCTTCGTCCATGACGGTGCTTCAGAGGTACGCAGGCGGCAACCCCGTCCTCTCAGCCTTCTCCAGACTGCACATCCCTCTCTTTCCCTGTGACTCAATTTCTGCGGGAAATTCAGGGGCAGATTCTCTGAAGGTTACACAGCAGATGCAGGAAATGGCAACAGAGAGTAGCTCTGGCTGTTGGTGTCACCAAACCGACTATGCTTTATCTCAGTTTCACAAAGGTTTGTTTTTTAAAAAAATTTGGGTGGGGTTTTGCTTCGGTTTTTGCTGCAAAAAGTAGTTCTTTCGGGTTTTTTTTTGTTTTTCAGCCACACCTCATGGCTTGCTGGATCGACCAGGGATTGAACCCTGGCCCCGGCAGTGAAAGCCTGGAATCCCAACCACTAGGCCACCAGGGAACCACCCCCAAAAATGTAGTTCTTTTGGATACTAAAAACACTAGGCTGATCAGTTAGACGTATTTCTTTGCTGAAGGACTTCTCAGAGCCTTCTCTGTAAGAAGAATACAGAGTGGATCATTCCCCAAACTTACTGGCCTATAGAACCATTTTTCCATATAACATCAAATCCTTACAGAATTATTGTACCCCCAAAACAGAGAAAAGATGATGTCATAGGATTTTAAAATGAGATTTTTTTTCTGACTCAATGTCAGCTAAAGCCCCAAAGTACAATTCCATAAGCCTCAGGTAACCTCCGTGTTCTAAGAAACGGAGCCAGACGACTTACATGGTACAGGCAAAGAGACAATGAAATGGAATCAGTTCTATCAGCATTCGCCCACCACTGCCTCCGGCTATGCAAGAAAAAGTAAAGAATTCATTTAGGGGTTGAGTGATTAGAGACTTTTGTAAGAATTCCTTTAGAGACAATTTTCTGCGTGCTGTGGCTCCCCCCTGGCCCCCACCACAAACCATTTGGTGAGCTGGGTGTGTAGTGTTTGGACTTTGGGAGGCAAAGGCACTGGTGTTTGATTCCCTCTAGGGAAATACCAAAGGCAAAAGCAGGGAGCCATCCAGACGGAGTCAAGAGAGACAGACAGAGATATCTGCCCTGCAGTTGTTTTCCTGGCGATTGACTGATACGACCCTTCCAAAGGGAGCCAGCTAAAGCCATCTGGAGATAGACTCCCACCCAAAGGGCCCCCTAGAGGATCAGGGTGACCAGCACGGGGTGGAAGCCCAGGAGGAAGTTAAAAGGCCAAAAATGGACTTGGGTCCTCGATTCCCTGCAGGAGGACCCGTGAGAGAATGTTCCAGCAACCAGATATCTTCCCCACAAAAGGCCCAGATCACTGTCTGACCAGCCACATAAAACTGTGTCATTTTCTCCAGACTTTCGGGGGGGTGGGGGGTGGGGTGGCGGGGCGAGTGATGAGCGGGAGGAGAAAGAAGTAAGAAAACAGAGAGGAAATATCCCTAACCATGCTTCCTTCCCTGCCTGGCTCCTGGTTATATTTGTATTTTTATTGAATTTTTGATATTATGCTGCAGGGATTTTGGAAATACCTGTGAAAATAGGCTGTTACCAGATAGTAACTGGGAGAGAAATGTCTTGAGTTTTCACCCCAGGATAGGGGAAAGAATGAGCCGACACAAGGTTTTTAAGCAGAGGCCACAGGTGAGAAATATAATTTGCTTTAATTTGGCACCCTCCAGTGTCCAGCATTTAAACAACTGGCTTTGCAAGTGTAAAAGCCAATTACCAAACAATAGAGCAAACACACCTGCAGTTAATCTCATTCTCTCCTGAAGGGGCTCAAAGGGCAGAAGAGGCTGTGCATCTTCACAACAAGGGGGATTGAGAACCCAGCATTCATCTCCGGGCAGGTTTGAGGACCTGCCTCTCCTCCCCTGTCCTGGTGCATCCCTGGGGAGACTCTGGGGCCCTGGGGCTCCCGCCTTCTCTGTACCAGCAGGAGGGAGGCAGTCTCCCTGATATTCAACTAAAACCCTTGTGACTCTCTATGGTGCCCAAGACAAGTCACCATCAAGTCTGAAATAAGCAAGCAAATGTACTACTGACTCAGATGAAATTTACCATTCACTCACCTCTTCAATGACATGAAGGAAGGCCCCATCCCCCGAGCCAGTGTCAGTAATGGGGGAACCGTCCACAGTATCAAGTGTCTCCAGTGTGTCATTCAGGATCTCACCAGACCCTACAGGAAGCAGGCATTCTGCATTTAATAACTGCATTTTGCAAATGAAAAAGAATGTGGTCTCTCTTCACCTATGACTTGAAAAGATGTCCATAACACAGGATTAAGAGGGAAAAAATGTTGCAGAAAACCGGACAACAAAAGGCAGTATTACATGGTGGTTTCGATCACAGGCTCTGGCACCAACTATAGGGTGAGAACCCTGCTTTGCCGCTTACTAGGAATGTGACCTGTGGCAAGGCATTTACCCTGTGGCTCAGGTTCCTTGCCTATAAAGAGGGGATAATTCCTATCTCCTCGGGTCATTTTGAGGATTATGTGTTACAAGGATTAATTAAACTAATGCAAAAAAGGCACTGAGGACAGCACCTGACATATAGTCAGCAAGGGATAAATGTTCATTGTCAGGGTGGTTCTATATTTGTAAAAGGAAGAAAAACTATATATGAGAATACACGTTTTATCATCATTATATATATTATCATTATATAATTAATATATTAATTATTATATACAATATATAAAATATATAGGTAATTATGTATATATGTGTGTGCAGATAAACCACACATACTAGGCTAAACCACAGTACTTAACAGTATTGGTTTCTTCCAGAGGACAGCAGAGGAAACTATTTTTTTGATTCATACAACTCGGCATTGATTGAACTGTTACCACAAGCATGTATTTCTTTTGCAATTAAAAAAAACAAATGGAGTCCTAAAGCAAAGAAAAAGACATTATACTAACATGAATGCCTGCCTGTTACAGGCTGGGCTGCAGGCTAAGCACATCCCATGCACTGCCTCCTGGAAGTCTCCAGCTGGCCCATCTATCCTACCCACAAGCATCCCCATACCCCTCGCAGCAGGTGGGCAGAACCAAGGTAGGAATCCTACGTTTTCAGTATCCCCACTATCACCCCACGATGTGTGTCCTGCTCTGATCTGCACACTAGCACCTTGTGATTATTAACCCCGTTTTTCAGAGGAGGAACAAGGTCCCACATAAGAGGCTGCGAGGGCCCCTGAAGCCAGCCCTTTCCACACACACTGTGCTCATGCACGTCCCATGGTAAGGACACTGTCGAGGGGGAGGTGCTGAACTATTCAAGGGACCCTGTGCCCACATGCATTTAAAAGACTGAATGCCCAGTAGTGGTCAGTCTCTCACCGCTCTCTCATCCTCCCTACTCTGACCACCAGGGGGTGCTGTGCTAGCAGGCAGAGGGACCCCAGGCCTCTGAGTCCCCACCCCTTGGAGGACGGAGTGGGGGGTGACAAAGGTCCTACGCCAAGATGGTGTCAGGGACCCTTGGGATAAAACTCTTGGGAGGCTTTCCCTAGCCAGGGACAGGGCTTGGGGTTCAGCCCCTTCCTCCTCACTGAGCTGTCTGCTCAACAAGAATGAGAATCTCTAGCCAGCTCTGCTGTTTCTGCTTGGCCTTCTGTCTGCCACAGAAGTAATCTGGCAGATGCCGGGGAACAGGCGAGCTGTGCTTAGGCTGGGTCCCGCCTCCTATGCACTCACCCCTCAGTCTAGGGGAGGCCCTCGCCTCCTGGCCCTGCAGCCTCTGCCCCCTCCTAGCCCCTCGCTCTGAGATCCTAATTCCTCCCAGGAGAGCAGCATGTGCAATTCACAAACCACTTCCACAACTGCAGCCACAGCATTCAGTCCTCTCATCCACCCGGGAGGCAGGGGTTGTGAACGCTCGCAGTGGACGGCGGAGGAATCCAAAGCTTGGAAATGCTGACCAACTTGCCCACGCCCGACAGCAAAGAGGTGTCTGAGCAGGGTTTCCGTCCAAAGGGTCTCATCCAGCAGTCTTTCCACAGCTACACCCTGACTCCTTGCTGGTATTGTAACTTTATTAAATTATTATACAATTTTTTTCTATTCAGTACTATATACCTCCTCTCACAGACAGACTTCCCAAGTTTAGCTGTTAAAATAATATTCATTTACTGAGGGCAGAAGTAAAAGGAATAATGATACATAGGATTTTAGAAGACATAAAATACCAAAGTACAAAAGAAAATTAAAATCACCTACAATCCTGCCACCCAGAGATAACCACTCACAGCATTTTGTTGTACATTATTCTAACACACACACACACACACACACACACACACACACACACACACAGTGCTCTACATGGTTATATATAAATAGATATAAATAACATATATTCAAATTTAGGGTCACAGCACACATATAGTTTTGGAAAGCTGCTTTTCTTGTGGAGTACACCATGATCATGTCTCTGGCTCATTAAATTTTCTGTGTCACCAATTCCAGCGCTGTACATGTGAATGTGGGCAGTCTGGGTTGTTTTTGACCTTGTACCTAAATCTCAGTGCTCTGGTGTTGGCTGTAACTTCAGTTTGAATGGTTACCCCTCTGGTAAAGGGCAGAAAATGCAGGCCGATCTCCAGCCATGCTGCTGCCTGGGGGATCCCATCAGATCCCGGGCTTCTGCCAGGGCTCCTCTGTATGGCTGGACAGGGGCGAGAGCCCTGGATGGGTAGTCAGGAGGCCAGCACTGCCCCCAGGGCCTGCCAATGACCTCCTGGGTGTCTGCCTCTCTTTGGCCATCAGTTAGTTTCCCATATGTGCCAACAGGAGTTTAGATGGCCTGATCCTCAGAGAGTCGGTGAGTTTGTGGCCAAGGCCGGAAAGAGTAGGGGATTCTGGAGTCAGGCCTGGGCGCTGGCTCAGTCCCACCACTCACTAGCTGTGTGACTGTGGACACATCACTCACCTTTCCAAGCATCAGTTTTTCCATCTATAAAATACTAGCTAATACTAGCGACTAGTAGACATGTTGTCAGGATTAGAGGGGAAGTATGTAAACACTTGGCATACAGTAGGTATTTAATAAGCAGCCACAATTATCACAAGCTTTTCACACCCCAGACCCTTCTGGAGGGGTGGTGGAGTCTGGGGGTTAAAAGTTCTGGCATCCAAGATTAAACACTGGCTTTGCCATTTAGGAGCCATGGAGCCTCGGCTGGGTGACATAACCTGTGACTCGATTTCCCCATCTTGTTTGGGAAATGAGGGTGATTATAGTCCCTTCCTCAGGGGGTTGAGGGGAAGCTCAAGTGAGATGCTCTCTATCACATACATCACCCAGTCGTCACTCAACAAAACCCACTGCGTATGAAGGTGCGTCGGGGACTTGCCTTGCTTGGGGCTGCTGTGCGAGATGGCGCTCATGTTGGTGGTTTCCAGGGACCCCTCAGGTACAGGTTCACCGGAAAGCTCTGCATCCTCAGAGGGAGAAGACAGTGTTGGAGGTGTGTTTATGGGGCCACCTCTTGCTTCTCTAAACTGCAGGGGAAATGAGACCCAAAGGATTTACTTGGCAGGAGAGCAGAGAAGACGGCAGTGAGTATCACTGGAGAAAACAGTATCTCCACAAAAGCTGAATAAACCCAGAAGAAAGCCTAGACCTGCTTATTGTGCACCTGGGTGATCACTGAGCCGCCCAGGCCCTAAAAAGGGTGTATGTTAGGGTAATTAAATTTTGTTCAGTTTACAGCAAGACTCTGATACTCTTGGCTGAAGCTCTCTGAGCACAGAGACCATACCCCTGTGATCCCTGCATCCCAGGCCAGCACAGAGGAGGTGCTCAGTAAAGACGTGTTAAAGGGAGGGAGGGAGGGAGGAAGGGGGCTGTGCTCAATAAAAGCTGTATAAATCCAATCCCAGAGGTACACTGGTCCTGTATACCTATGAAAAAAAAGATGGGGATGGTTTCCTTTCTAGGAAACTTCAGCTTCTGTGTAACTTTTCCAAAGCCAGTCAATGTCTTCACCACCTTTACCAACTAGGAAAAAGCAAACAAACCAAAAACCCCAACAGTTGGAAACAGAGCAGTTCAGAGAGCTAGGCAGAAATCCTGATAAAGGGCAGCAAAGGTCATCCCCAGACCCAGGATCGGGGAGCAGCTCCTGTGACCCAGGGCTCGTTAGTGATCAGATAGTCTCATCACTTTCTGAGCTCAAGGGGCTAGGGTGAATGGAAGGATCCTACCGACCAGTGTGGGGCCTGTGGTATGAACAAGAAACAACTAAGACACTAAGATTTCAGGGTAAATTTCTTACCATACCTATCACTTACCTATCCCGACTAATAACAGAAGGTTATTTCCTTAATGTCAGAACCTAGTATATAAATGATGAATCTCTGGTCCATCAGCACAAAGAAGATTCTTATGCACCCCATAACTTAGGATTTAATGGTTCAGTTCTTATAACCAAACTCGAGTCAAATCCCAGCTCTCCACTTATTAGGTATATTATATTGAGCAACTCATATAACCTCACTGAGCCTCAGCTTCCTCCTCTGTAAAACGGGGCCAATAATAATGACTTAAAAGTTATAAAACGCATGGACGTGCTTGGCACAGGGCCAGGCCCATAGTATGAGCCCATAAATGGTAGCTATCATCAACATCCCTAGATGTGATTTCTCTGGGTGTTTAAAATATTAAAGGTGATTATCATTTTGCTCAACTGTACTTGTAGCTTTTTCCATAATGAATACAGAATACTTGTGTACTAAAAAAAAGATATAGTTTACTGTACCTTACAATCTCCAGGGTGAGGGCAGAGATGGAAGGCTACAAGAAGTTGAGCCTTGAAGAATGAACAGTTTCAGAGAACAGGGATGGAAGGAGGCATTGAGGTGAGAAAGGACACAGCACTGCCAGGGCCTGACAACCTGTGCTTGGCCAGGGTTCGAGGATGGAAGCAGGGGGATAAAGCCTGGGGAGGCAGAGAGAGGGAGGGGGCTGGTTCTTAGGTGAGAAGTCTGGCCTTAAACCAGAGGCAACAAACCGTGTCCCTTTGGGTATCAGGATGGGGGAGATGTGGGCAGGTGTGTACTTTAGGGATTTCACGCTGGTGTCAATGAGAGCACGGATTTGGGGTGTTGAAGCTTAGGCCAGGAGACCAGGAGGGTGCACTAAAGAAGCCCAGTGGGGCAGGAACCAGGGAGGTATAGTGGAAGCAGCAAGCAGTCACTGCCCCCCAGCCAAGGAGAGGCTGGGAAGAAGACCAAGTAAGAACGCCCCGTTCACCTCCTTGCATGGTGATCTAGCAAGGCGGTAAGGACCCCCTGCCCCAGGCAGGTTCCTCTCCTCTCCCTGCCAACGGTGGGGGGAAGCCACCTCACCATGGTTCCCTAGCCTGGAGCAAGACTGCTGGTGGCTGGAAGTCAAGTGGCTTTACAAGGGGCTTGGGATTTGAGATGAGGCAGGTAGGGCAGGTGAGCGTACGGGAAACACAGGACAGTCAGGTAAGGGTGGGCTGAGCTCAGTAACTCAAGGTGGCAAAGTTTGAGTTATATGAAATCACCAACTCCAGCCTCTCAGCTAAAAACCTCTTCTGGCAAAATCCCAACAAGGCAGCCATGAAGCCTGGGTTCAAGGCAGAGCTGGTGAGCTGACCCTCGGCAGTCAGGGTCAGGTGTCCTGTCTCCAACAGGCTGCTGCTGGTTTTCAGGCGTTAGTGTGGATGGAGAACCAGTGTGGCCTGTGACAAAATGGGAATGTCGAGCCTTAAGACTTTTTAATGAAAATGTGGTAATTTGCTGGCCCATATTCAACACATATTTCCTGAGGCCCTACTGTGTGCCATGTCTTGGCTGTTCCCCGGGATATAGAAATGAGTAAATAAGAAGGGCATCTGTCCTTAAACTGTTGGACTACTGGGGAGATACAGACCCAGACCCAACTAACTGTGATGAATGTGACACTTGGGATTGCCGGAGTGAGAGTCACGCGTGAGGAGGGCAGCATGGCCGTGGCCTCCAATGATGGGCTATGGACTGGATCCTGAAGGAGTGGGAATTGGCCAGGCAGAGACAGGGGTGGGCAAGGGCCCTCCGGGCAAACAGAACCTGCAGGAGCCAAGGCACAGACAAGGAGTGAAAGGGTGTGGTGTGCTGGGAATCTGTGAGCGTTTGGGTGTGGGTGGGAGAGAGGTCCTGGCTGTGGAGCAGAATCACCTGCAGAGCTTTGTGTAAGTACAGACTATCAGATCTTACTCCAGACCTACTGAATCTGAATGTCCAGGTACGCAGCCCAGGCAAGAGGCTTTTTTTAAGGCCCTCCCCCAGCACGCACCCCCCTACACACACACACACACACACAACACATACAAGCACACATACATACACACACAGACATGTATGGACACATACACATAAACACACACACACACACACACACACACACACACTCAGGACTTTGATGCACAGCCAGGGCTGAGAACCATAGGGTATTAATTCTAACTCGGCAAAGACAGACCTTTCCAGAAATGGAAAGGTGTGTCAGCTGATGCTGACTTAGCAGGGGGAAGAACTGGGGAGCAGGGACTCCTACCCTAAATGGGGAAGGAGGCGAGGAGGGCCTGGCTTTTTAAGGCCCTGAGCACTCAGGCACTCCATGATTCAGTTCGCTAGTCATGGCTTGTGTCTTGGAGGGTGGCAGGGTCGGAAAGGCTGAGGACAGGGAAGTGAGATTCATTCCAAGAGAGAAGCCAGACAGAGAGGGGAGGGGAATGTCTGAGCCCAAGAGGGTAATCCCCCCGCCCCGGAGGGGTTGGGGGGAGGCGGGTGGCCAGGGAGGGGAGCCTTCCAGGAGAGGGTGAAAGGGAGAAGTCCCTAGCTGGGGGTGACATGACTGACAGCGGCTTGGGCCCAGGCTGGAGACCTGGCTCTGCCACCTCCGGGCTGGGCAGCCCTGGGGCAAAGCGCTTCACTTGCGTGTACCTTCACTTGCGCCTCCTCTGGGGAATGAATGGAAAACACCACCCTGCAAAAAAGGTTACAGCCCTCCCTGACCGGCACCCCCCTCCATGACATCTCAGGCTCCTAAGCCCCCCTCCCCTTTCCTGTCTGTCCCTCAGGGCCACCTCAGGTTATTAGCCTCTCTGCTCAAGTCAGCCTCACTCCTAGCTGTGAACCGGTACACTGGGGGGTAGCGTCAGGCTAGAAAGCCCAGGGGACCACAGCTCTGTGCCCTGCTGCCCTATGCCCAGGACATGCCAGTGGGGTGGCCAAGGGCTGATGGGCACACAGGATTGCAACACTGCCCAGAGCAGCCACCCGCCAGTCACCATCTAGGCGGGCACCTTGGACCCTTGACTTTCTCCATCTCAGCTACCCCCAAATCGGCTGTGGTCCTTAGGATGCACCCCTGCAACAACCGCCCAGGCCGGCAGCACAGGGTCACGGCCTGAACCCTTGATGGGACATGAGGGGACCTGTGCTCCAGCCTCAGCTCAGCCACACACCCTAGGGCCAGTCTCCTTCCCTCTCTGGGCCTCAGTTTGCTCATTTGTACAAAGGGCAGTTTTCTGTACACATCTGAACAGAAAGAGGTGACCTTTAAGTCCCTCCCACACTAACAGACTCTGGTCCTGTTCTGCACCACCCACCCCTCTGTCACTGGAGGTCTATAATTTACAGCCCCCACCTTATTTCTAGCTCCCTGCTTTCTTCTATCAGAGATGAGTCTGTAGACTGAGCCAGACCAGTCGAGGAGATGGCTGGGGCTTCTGTGCTCAGTGACTCAGACACTGCTGGCTGTTTTCATTAGAAAAGGCTCCTTGGTGTCTCCACAGTCTGATTCAGTGCTTTCAAAACCACTTCCTTGTCTCGGCCGCGGGGCACATTCCCAGGAGGGAGGAGGCCCACACCACTGGGAGGATGGCTGCCTTTCCCATGGGGCCAGAAACGAGCTCCTGGGAGGACTCTGCATCTCATAGGAGTGGGGGCCCCAACTTCCTTCTCACAGCCAGAGCCCTGAGCAAATGTGACAACAGCCACCGTTCAGGGCCACCTCCCTTGTGCCAGGCACTGGGCCGAGACCTGCCCCTGCGTGGCCTCATCTAACCTTACAAGGACCTCACGAGATAGCACGCTGATTATTGTTTTATGGGAGAGGGGCTGAGGCTCAGAGAGGCTGAGTAAGTCACCTAAGCTCACACAGCTGGGAGGTGATAGAGCACAAAGTTCACCTTTGGACAGCCCTCTCGTGGCCACAGCACAGGGTGGCACCCAGGTAACGGTGTTCCCCTGCAGTTGGGATTTTGCAAAATGCCCATTGGCCAGTGCTTTCCTGACCTCCCCAGGAGGAACTGTCTAATGAAGTCCCAGTTCTGAGAACAGAGATGTCAGACCGGGACTCTGGGTACTCTCTGAGAACGCCCAGCCCCCTAAAAGCCGACTAAGAGGACATGGCACAGCACCCAGTACTCACCGGGGTTTGAGTGTAGGTGACGGCTTCCAAGATCTCAGCTACTCTGTCTGTCTCCTGAAGCCCGCTGGTCTCTCCTGACGCCTGTGTGGAGACAAATCATGCTGGGCGGGGGGCCAGTTTACAACTGCGGAGTCACAGAAATGAACTCCTGTGGAGGAACGGTGCGCGTGTGAAAGAGAGAGAGAGAGATGGAGATGGATGGAGAACGAGGGAGCGGGATGGAGAAGACAGCGTATGTCTTGGCTATTCTTTCTGTTTCCTTCCACATTTTATTGCTCAAACAAAAACTACAATCCGCGTAGTCTCTCTAACATACCGACCTGCATTTTGCCCAGGTGCCCTTCAATCTCGATCAAAAGGCACTCCCTCGGGGCTTCCCTGGTGGCGCAGTGGTTGAGAGTCCGCCTGCCGATTTAGGGGACGCGAGTTCGTGCCCCGGTCCGGGAAGATCCCACATGCCGCGGAGCAACTAAGCCCGGGAGCCACGGCCGCTGAGCCTGCGCATCCGGAGCCTGTGCTCCGCAACAGGAGAGGCCACGGCAGTGGGAGGCCCGCGTACCGCAAAAAAAAGGCACTCCCTCTTTGCATGACTGTCACCAGAATTTCTCACTGGGAGTCGTTACATTTGAAATACATCCTCCCTTTGCTAGCTAGTCTTCACAGTTAGCCCCCTAATGGCAGCCAAGACACCCATATGCCATGAGTTTGTAACTTATTTGTGGACCCTTGGTTTGTTTCTGTTTGTTCAGTAGCAACACAGAGATGAAGGAATAAATACACACAAAGTTTCCCTTCTTTCAGCGTCACGGGAACGCCAGGCTGGGATCACAGCCTCAAGGAGAGCAAACATTCTCACGAATCCAAGTTCCACCTTGGAGGGGCTTTCCAACTACACTGGCAGCAGTTTATACTAAATGAATAAAATCAGCTTATTTTAGCTTTGGGGCTGACACCACCCAAAGCGGAGCAGAAGCTCTAGGAACACGGCACGCTCTGCTCGTCTCTGCCTTTCCTGCATTATGCCATGGCTTCTGCCGGGAACACCTTTTCTTCTTCATCTGGATGACACTTGCTTGTCACCGGTCAGGCAGCAGCTCCTGCCTGACCGGCTTCCCATTCCTCCTCCTCCACCTCCCTGTCCAGACCTGACCGCTAGAATTTGGGTCTGAGGGCCAATCACACTCAGCTCTGTCACTGCAGTTTGGGTGTGTGTGAGCATCTGGAGGATAGAGACAGTTCCCAATTCATCCCTTTATCTCCAGCATCTCCCCAGGTCTGTCACCTTGCAGGTGCTCAGTCAATTCTGGCGGGAGGGAGGGAGGGAGGGAAGGACCCATCTTTTGTCCACTGCCCCCCAACTGAGGAACTGATTCATTTGCCAAGCATAAAAGCTAAATTTAGTTTTGTTTTTATAAGAATTTACACCCAGAATGTCTTAGAGTTTCTACTTTGATTTTAGAATCCTGACACCCTTTCTTGGCAGGAAGTCTGGAAACCACGCCATTGACTGGCACAGCCACGGAAGAACCTAACACCTTTAGAAGAAACACAACTCCTCCCCCACACACACCAAAGACATGGCTGAAGTTCTTAAAAATAATAATAAAGCCAGAAAGCCCAGAATAGGACTTGACGCAGTGCTTGCCAAGAGGAGAGATTTCAGAGACTCCATGACGTTGGGAATGAAAAATTGCCTGGGCGCCAGCTTCTCTGGCTGCTGGGGGGAGGTAGGGGCTCACCGAGGATTCTTCAGCTTCACACAGCTCCTCGGGAGTCCTGGGGTCACGGTGGACGGTGAGCTGCTGTATAGACCCCTAGGGAAAAGCAGAGGGGTCAGAGGCCACGTCTACAGCACAAGCAGCCGTGGGAAACATGACTGTTTTGTAACAGAGAAGAAGCCGTGAAAGGACAGGTGTGAGAAGTGCCGTCCATAGCCGTGACAAGGAAACCAAGCCACCTCCAGGCCTGTTCTCATTCAGGGGGACTCTCCTTGGGCCAATGTAATATGAGCCCCTAACTAACTTAGAGAGGTCCTTGGAGAGCATGGTGTTCAAAGCGCAGACTAACAGCAGCCTCCTAACTGGTCCCCAGGTCCCCAGCGTGTCAACAACGAGCCCTAAGATGCACGCCTCCCCCACCAGAAAGTGTCTCTCCCCCATGGCTCAATGCTTCCCAGCTGGAAGGGCCTGTCCCCAGAGTAGGTGGCCACCAACCTCCGTGCTTGCACTCTGCTTCCCCTCTCCACACCTGGCAGCCCGTTCTCCATGACTATCCCCAAGTGAGCGTTTCAAAATTATTCATCGGATTTTAACTTCTTAAAATCCATCTTCCACTGTACTACAGATAAACCCAAACCCCAGGCCACAGGCCTGTCCTGAATCAGTTGGGAAGGTATCAGTAAGAATAGTGCTGACTAAATGAATAAGTACAATAACTTAGGGATCTGCTTTAGAATGGCTTGTTCATAAAAACCCATTTTGACAGCAAAATCAGTTTTCTGGTATTTTTTCAAGTCATATTATGCAAAAGGAGAGAGAGAAACTACCTCACACTCTGGCATCCCAGCTATCCCACCTTTGTAGAAATTATATGCAACTGCCACCCTTTTCCAAAGATAAAATCACTGAAGGATATAGCAAACCTTTCCCTTTCTATAATGCCTTAAAGCATACAAAGTGCTTTCACACAGGCTAGCTCACGTGACTCCACAACCCTGTGGCCTAGGTTTTCTTAGCCCTACTTATACATAAGAAAACACAGAGCAGATCAGAGAATCCAGATACTGTCTAAAATCATCAAGCTACACTGAAAACTCAGCACTGGAATCTAGGTTTTGTGTTCTGGGCCTAGCTTGCTTCCCACCAGCACACATGCCTCTTTGAGGACATAAGAATAAGATAAAAACAAGAATAGTTGCTTGTGTTTGTCGCACTGTGTCCAGCGGCCCCCCTGATCTGCAGGACTTGGACTCACAGTGAATCTCTCCAGCCCCATGGCTCCTGCGTTGCCGACGAAGATTCCTGCGCTGGGCTCGAAGGCCAAGGCCCGGGAGGACCTCGGGAAGGGGACGTGGCTGTGTTCCTCGCAGTCCACGAGGAGGGTCACTTCCTCACCCTGGACAACCATGGCAAAGCGGTTCCACCTATGGGTCATCACGGGCACCGGGAAGGCGGCAGCCTCGTGGGACACCTTGGAGCCGGGCTCTGTATAGTAGAGGATGACCCGCTGGCTGCCGTCCTCCACTCCTGAGAGCCGCAGGCCCAGGTAGATGACCTTCTGGAAGGCATCTGTGATAGCAAAGAGCACTCCGCCTCGGGCACTGCTGGGCTTCGCCATCACGCTGATGGCAAAGTCCCTGAAGAAGGTGGGTGGGATGAGGGTCCTGGCCGGGCGGCCGACGTTGGCACCAGGCCCAAAACTGTAGGCCGGGAAGCCACCATAGCCAGTGACAAAGGACACGGACGAGGGCAGCGGGACGCCGATGAGCTCTGTGAGGTCCAGGTGGCCCTGGGAAGCCAATTCTGCAGGGAGGGAGAAAGAAGGCCATGCTTCACATATATTTTCGACTACGCTTGGAAATGAGGAAGAAATAAATTCAGGAATGAAATGGGATCCTTCAGGAACCCCACTGTTGTGTCTTAATTATTGTTTTTCAAACTTTTTTGACAACAACCGACAATAAGAAATGCACTTACATGGCCACCCAATATGCACGTTTAGACAAATATATATCTGTAACAGTGAAACAGATGTTTCATAAAACATTATTTACTTTTAATACTTACCAGGCACTATGATATTTTCCTTTCTGTTTAACACTTCTTTTTCTCTTTTGTTTTATTAAAAACATGCTGGAAACAACCTACTGAATTGATATCGTTACCCATGAAGAAGTCATGAGGAACAGTTTGGAAAACATTTAAAAATATTCCTAGAATATCCCTACAGTGTTCCCCCATCAACTTAAGGATTTTTTTCCCCATTTCTTTCTTTAAAAGAGGATAGGTGTAGGACTTCCCTGGTGGCACAGTGGTTAAGAATCCACCTGCCAACACAGGGGACACAGGTTCGAACCCTGGTTCGGGAAGATCCCACATGCCGTGGAGCAACTAACCCCACGAGCCACAACTACTGAGCCCGCTTGCCTAGAGCCCGTGCTCTGTGACAAGAGAAGCCACCGCAATGAGAAGCCCACACACCACAATGACACTCGCCGCAACTAGAGAAAAGCTTGTACACAGCAACGAAGACCCAACGCAGCCAAATAAATAAATAAATAAATTTATTAAAAAAAAAAAGTGGATAGGTTTATTTTGTTTTGTTTTCTTTTGAATGAGGTCTACTGTTTAAGTGACTCAGGGTGCGGGGAAAACAGCAGGGACAAAACGAAGTGTTCCCAAACCTTAGGACAACTGAAATACGTATCATCGTAATTGCCCTTTGTCCCTGTGGTCATCATGATCAGCATCATCCACATTCCCCGGGCTCTCACTCTTACTAGGCTCTGATCTCTTCACACACATTAGCTAGCTCATTTACTCCTCACAACAACTCCATGAGGGTAGGTACTATTATCCCCATTCTACCCCAGAGAACACTTAGAGAAGGTAAGAAATACGCCCAAGGTAAGCCCCTCAGGAGAGCATCCCACTAAAGAGGTGTGCTCTTAACCACCACCCCTTGGGGGGAGAAATAATAGGCCTCCATTGTGGTGGCCTGGAAAGGATCCCAGGTTCATGAGCCTTGGTCCACCCAACCACCGTCCCCTGGGAGAAAAGACTGCAGGCTGGCTTGCAGTGACGTGCACCCCTGTGCACCCGCGGTGATGAGATAGGAAGGCAGGTCCCAGAGAGAGGTGGGCAGGAGCTCTGCAGGCAGGACAAGAGATACAAACTGGATTTTGAAAAAGAATGCTTGAAAAAGGGAATGTAAGATATTCATTTTGTTTAATATGTTTAGATTGATTGCATGTTGAGATGATAATTTGGGGAAATTCTGGGCTAAATAAAATATATTATTAACATTTTTAGAACAAGAATAACATGAAGAACAGGCATGGGCCCACCACTCCACTTAAGAAAGAAAATATCAATTCAGCTGAAGCTCTCACGGACTCTCTGGTCCTATTCTCCCTGCCTATATGCCCCAGAGGCAGCCACTCTGGGGGTCTGGTGTTTATTATCCCCATGCATGCCTTTGTGTGTTTACTACATGACTATATGTCTCTAACAGAATGCAGCACTGCTGTGCCTGTCTACTAACCTCATATAAATGTTGGCATGCTGCATGTATTCTGGAACTTTTTTTTTTTCCACTCAACGCTGTATTTTTGAGATTTATCCCTGTTGAGACATGTGGTTCCAGGTCTCATATTTTCACAGCAGTACTCTAGGTATACATAAGCCACTATGGATTAGTTCACATTTCTGCTGATGGAAAGTGAGGTTACCATCACTATTACAACCACTACTACTATGGACTTTCTTATACACATCTCCTTGTGCTTACCTGTGCAGGTAATTCCACCACTTAGGGTAGAATTATTGGATGATATGGGTATATGCATCCGCAACTGCACTGAGTGTGGCTAAATTGTTCTCTTAAGCAACTGTGCCATTTTTTAAAAATTGAGATATAACTGACATGTAATATTGTGTAAGTTTAAGGTGAACAAACTGTTGATCTGATACACATATTATGTATTGCAGTATGATGACTTCCCTAGCATTAGCTAACACCTACGTTACATCCCATAATTATCTTTTTTTTTTGGATGCAATTATTATATTAATTATCATTAAGATGCAACTGTGCCATTTTACATGTCCACCAGAAGCATGTTCTTGCCAACATTTAGGGGAGATAGAGAGATGAGATTTGGGGAGTGGTCCATGGGGCTTTTCAACTACAGTGATGATGTTTCTTTCTTAAACTAGGTGATATTCAAAAGTATTCCTTGTACTATTCTTTATAAAAAATGCCATGGAAAATATTTCACAACACTCTAATGAAAACGACTGTCCCATCCTCAACAAAGGGCAAATCTGATCGTGTTGAGGCCGTGATGAGAAGACTTCTCTGGCCATCTGTGCCCTCAGGGTCCGCGGCAGCCTGGGCGCCTGACTGGACGCCCTCCCTCCAGTGCCCCAGGCCATCACAGGTCCCCTCCCCTCCTCGTCAAATGTTCTGCCCTCTGCCACCACCCCACCTTGCCCCACCAGTTATCTTTACCAGAGTAACTAACTCCTCATTCTCCAAGACTCCCTCCTATGAAATCCCTTGTTTCACCTCCTGACCTACATCTCCTTCCAGGCCCGCATCACTTGCCCCCTCAATATACACTGAAGTCTTCCACTTCCACTCCCAGCACACTGCAGGTCCCTGTTGGGTCACTTGTCTCTCTCCCCATTGTACCACAAGAACATGGACCACACCATTTATCTCTGTGTTCCCAGTATCCAGCTCAGTGCTGATGAATGAATGCATGAAAAGATGAACAAATAAATGAATGAAGTCCAACCCCTTCAGTTTACAGAAAGAAGGCAAAGCTGAGGTTAAAGGAGGGAAGGGATTTGGCGGCTAAAAGCAGATCTGATTCTCAATCCAATGCTTTTTCTGTCCAGTTTGCAACTTGCATTGAAACAGAAACTAAAGAATGACAAACCCCAGAAGGCAAAAATAAAAAGATTTATAAATTTCATTAAATTTAACAACACATAAATGTTTAAAGTTCTGCACAGCAAAAATAAATCCCCAGAGTGTCAAATAAAATCCCAACCTGGACAAAAATATTTGCTACATATATCACAGACAACAGATGAATTACACTAATACACAAAACAAACGAATAAGCAGGAGGCCAAAAATCCAACAGAAAAATCGGCAAAGAACAGGAAATTCTTTCCACAGTAAAAGAAAAAAAAAATGGCTCTTAAACATATGAAAAGATATTCAACTTCATTCAGAACAAGAGAGATACAAGGTAAGATTATGAAGAGATACCATTTTCCCTATCAGATTGGCAAAGATCAGAATGTTGGATAATATTCTGTTTAGCAAGAGTTTGAGGAAACAGGTCATCACATGCACTGCTGGCGGGACTGTAAACTGGCACAACTGTGGGAGGGGCACTGTGACAAAACTGATCAAAAGTAAAAGTGCATATATACTCTTTGACCCAGCAGTTATATAGTCTATGAATTTTTAGAACAGATAGAGTTACAAATGTGACATATAAAGCACTTACAAGAATATCCATTGCAGTATTGTTTAAAATGTATCTAAATGTATCTAAACCATTCTGTCTTGGAATTCTTGCGGAATGGTTAAATAAATAAATAACTTTTGGGACTTCCCTTGTGGCACAGTGGTTAAGGATCCACCCGCCAATGCGGGGGACACGGGTTCGAACCCTGGTCCGGGAAGATCCTGCACATGCCATGGAGCAACTAAGCCCGTGAGCCACAACTACTGAGCCTGCGCTCTAGAGCCTGTGAGCCACAACTACTGAAGCCCACAAGCCACAACTACTGAAGCCCGTGCACCTAGATCCCGTGCTCCACAACAAGAGAAACCACCATAATGAGAAGCCCACGCACCGGAACGAAGAGTAGCCCCCGCTCGTCACAACTAGAGAAAGCCCACCCACAGCAACGAACACCCAACGCAGCCAAAAATAAATAAATAAATAAATAAATTTCTTTAAAAAAAAAGTAACTTTTGATATACCCCTACAACGAAATACAATACTGCCTTTAAAAAGGTATGGTTCCTTAGGTTTTAATATGAAACAAGATGTATTCACTAGAAACAAACATATAAGAAAAACAAGGTGCAGAATAGAATTGCTATCAGTTGGAAATACATATATTAATACATAAATATATAAAATGTATTTAAAAATACATATTAAATACAACTAGAAAGATACACCAGAAACTGGGACCAGAGATTTTCTCCAAGGAAGGGTGCTGGTGGCTGGGAGATGACAGGATACTCTTTTCTACTTTTTGAATTTTACCCCATGTACATGATGTGAAAAATAAAGACATTTACATATTTTTAAAGACGTTAACACCCTACATCCCCTTTTAGAAGGTATAAAACCTTTTCTTCATGTTTTCTCCTCACTCAAATACAGCCCATCTCTATGGAAAGAAGAAAAAGTGAAAAGAAAAGAAATAGAAAGAAAAGCAAGCAACCCACTGAGATTTCTTTTCTCCCCTCCACAATTTAAAGACAAAAACAAAACCAAACCATGAGTGCCCTGCTGATAGCTTTGCTTTCTTGTCCACTTAATCCTGTGAAAGCTTTTCCTCTGGCTCCTCTCTCTCCCTACTGAGAACAGGAGGAGAGGTCCCTCTCTGGTGGGATACACTCCAGGTTTGTAGAACGTGTGGTTCCACGGGGAGTGAATGACCGGGGCCTCTCATCCAGCGGCTTGTTTCTAAGTGGTGTCCTGAGGGTTCAAGGGATAGCTGGGGGTTCAGGGTACCCAAGGACAGGGGCTGAGAGGTTCCCACCCAGAAGCCAGCTTAAACCAGCCCAGTGCTGCCATGGCCAGTAAAGCCCAGGTTTCCATGTGGCCATTCTGGAAATTCTTAGTTCCAGGAGGATTCTGGTTTGGGAAAAAAAAAAAAAAAAAAAAAAAAAAAATCACCAATCTATCCAATCTCCTTATCTTATAGACAGGGAAATGGATGGTCAAGGAGAGAGTTCCAGGACCAGGAGACACAGCCAGAAAGCAGTAGATGGAGCAGTGAAGCAAGGCTAGACAGAGGGGAGGTGTGATTCTGCCTTAGGGGTGACTTGGAATGACAGGTGTCCCTCCCACGACCCCTAAGCTGCCCCAGCCCTGCCAGGCACAGACCAGTGGTTGGCCAGCTAGACAGTGGGCAAAAGAGGCAGCCTGCAGAGGAGAACTACCTTGGTGTTGGATTCAGATCCAGCCTTTGCCAGTTACGAAGCGGGCAGCTTTTGGGCAGATAACTTACTGCTGATGAGGGGACATCCCACCCATCTCACACATGGGGACCAAATGAGATGATGGAGGGAAAGAAAGTGCAAGTGTTCAACAAATGGTAGAAACTGGTCTTCTGTTTGATTCAAAGGTATAAGCTTAGCAAAAGCCAAGGTCTGCAAAGAGATCATTTCCTAATCCTACCTGCCCCCTGCTGCCCAGACCTCAGCCATGAGAGAGGACTGGAGTGCAGGCATCAGGCAACAGGCCTTGCTTCCACTGGGTCGGCCACAGGGGGAGCCAAGCCACGATCTAGAGGAAGTCCAAGTCGGCCCAGCCAAGCTCTCAGCAACCACCACTCCCTCCACACGCATGGTCCCACAGGTGGCGTGGCAGGGAGCGACCCCTGGCCCGGAGTGACTCATGCTCAGGGCTGCGCCTGGGCCTGCTGGCTCATTTCTCTTTGGCCTCCAGCAGGAAGGCCACCTGCTCAGGCAGCCACCAGGGAGGGGAGAGAAGCCAAGACAAACAGGCCCAGCAACTTGGTCCATAGGCTTGTCCTAGGATGGCTCTGTGCTGGGTGGGAAGCTGGGGGTGCAGATCACAGCTGGTGGGAAGACATCTCACCACCCTTGAGGGGCAAGACTGGAGGGGGCAGTGCTAATGGGGGACTGACTGCAGAATTCTCTGGCCTCAGGAACCTTGGGGCCCTTTGTGGGAGGTGGTCACACGTCGCCACAGACAACTACTTATCTCATAGGACATCTGACCTCAGTCTTAATCTCTCACTCCATTAATGCATAGGGATAGCTTCATTTCCAATGGAGGTTCTTCAACCCACTTTTCCAATTCATGAATTTGATAACATTCATAAGGCCCCTACCTCACACCTTGTGTGCAGCTGGGGATATGGAGATGAACCTAGAATGTAGGCTCTCAAGAAGCTCATGATCTAGGTGTCTCAGTTAGCAGTCATCCACTCATGCTACTCACAAGCTCCAGAGCCTTCAATGGCTCCCCAGCGCCCTCAGGATCAAGTTGAAATTCCACTCAAGACACCCTTTGCTTCACCTCTTCATTCTCCCCCTTTTCCTGTCCCTGTCTTTGCTCATGCTGTTCCTTCTATTGGTAACATCCTCCCCTACCTTCTCACAGCCAAATCTTTCTAAGCTCACTCAGCTGCACCCCAAGACGCTGGAGCTCCTCTCCCACCCTAAACACAGAGCCATAGGCATGACTCCCTCCTTCAAATACCCACATCAGGGCTTGGCAGAGAGCAGGCACTTGGCGTTGTGGCCTGAGGGAAGGGAACAGAGAGATGCCACTGGGCCTCACTCTCCTCAAGTCTTTGGTTTGGGCTCCTGAGCACAACTTTGGTGCAGCCCCTCCCGAAGGCACAGGGAAGAGGAATCAGACGGCTGTAGAGGTGGACCGGGCAGAGGAAAATCTGAACAGTCACCACATGGTGCAACGTTCCTCCCAGGGGTCCAAAGCCAGTTTCCATGGAAACCAGGGCAGACTCCTAGTGCTGAAGAAACAAACAGGGCAAGGTTCAGGTTTTCCTTCCACAGGGATGACAGTGACCTGGCCAGAGGAGGTGAAGAACTGGAACCCTTCCCTCTCCTCCTCTCCAGGACAGCTGACATCTCTCCTCCCCAGGCAGGTCTCAGTTTCTCCTTCTATGTAATGGGCTGGTTCAGCCCTTCCATCTGTGGGGTCCTGAGGCAGTGCCTGGGGCTAGCCTGGGCTCTGGAGCCTTGCCTCCTCAGGGAACTGTATCTGGCTTTGCAAAGCTCCATGTCACAGATGATTATCTGGGACCTGAGCCCAGTGCTCGCGCTTGTTAGCATTTAAAGCCCCAAGGGGCTGAGGAGCATTCCTCTAGCTCTAGGTCAAAGAGGGTTGCAGAGAAGCCAGACAGGGTGGCTGAGGACACTCCAGGAACGCGCACAGCAGCGGCCCCTGGCGGCCACACGATGAACGGCACCCATGAAACTCAAGGAAGGCTTCCTGGGCTGCAGCTGCGAGGATCACCGCCTGTGCCAGAATCACAGTCAGGTCTGGAAGTGACCCAAGAGAGTAGGGCTGAGGTCAGTGGGGGAGCTGTGAACAAACCAGGCCTAGAACCCTGGTGCCTCCCTCCCATCCTCTGCCCCTTTCCTACACTGGCTGCCTGGGAAAGCAAAAGGTGTCCCTTCCCCACATCCCATTTCCACTTGCAGTTGTGAAGACTACAGAACACTTCAGTCAGCTTAAACGGGGACTCACTGATTCCTCCTGCTCCCACTGGGGGCAGGGCTCAGGGGTTCCAGGTGATCCAGCCTTGATGGAGCCAGCAGGCTAAGTGTGTATAGGTAAAGTGGGGGTGACTGCCCTTGGGACCCCAGCAGGGCCCCTCTCCCCTGGATTTCCCTGCACTCACCCCTTGGGAGAGAGGAGGTCTCCAGTGCCTCCTTTGCTGCCTGCTGGGAGTTCACCAAGCTACAGACTCTATGCAGAAAGACTGCAGCTCACCATTTGGAGAAGGAGTTTCCTCTGTCACATCCCTCCACGCCAAAGTCTATCTCGTTTCTGCTTGCACATCTACACTGTCCAGGAGCTCAACGCCCCCAGAACAACCCTGGCCACTGCTGGGCAATTCTAAGTCTTCTTTCTCCCAGTAAGCTAAGGCATGTCCTCCGGTAGCTCCCACCTGCCTGGCTGGGCCTAACTCTGCCCTCTGGACTTCCACACCATGGCCTCTCAGACACTGCATGGAATGGTGGACAGGGCCCGGCCTGGGAGGCAGATTCTGCCACCAACGCAGTGTATGATCTCAAGCAGTCCCTTCTCTCTGAGCCTCAGTTTCCTCGTCTATGAAATGAGAGGCCTGCATCAGATGGTTTCCAAAGGCCCTTGTCAGGTCTGAATGTCTTCAGTGTTGCATCCTCATCTCCCATCTGTTTTCCAGTTTCTCTAACCACCCTTAACTGCCGGTTCCTTCAGCCCACAGCCTTCAGGCCTGGAAGGAATGACTCCAATGGGGACAAGCACAAATCCAGCCCTCCCCCTACAGATGTTCTCGTCTTTGGACAGTACGGCCTGGCCGGAGGTGGGGAGCACTGTGCCCAGGAAAATGTCATAGCTCTGCCTGTGAGGAAACATCACCGCACCCAGGCTGGAGTCCCCGGAGGCGCCCAGCTCTACCTGACTCCCTTCCGAAGGAAAATGGACGCAGCAGAATTCCTCCTGCAGGGGCTCAATCCACACCCAGCAAAGATGCAAGAGGTTCTTAGAAAAACCTACCACCCAATGCACTTCTTAGAAAAAAGAACTGTTTTCTTGCCAGCGAAAAAATCCTGGATCAACTTAGAAGGAAGACCTGGGCTTGCCAACAATCAAAGACCTCATTTTTCTGAATTACAGCAGAGCATTTTTCTACATGTAAACTTAGAACGCCTCTTTCCCTTTTCCGGTTTTCATATATAGCACAGGAATTTTCCTGCTCAATGAAGTTACTGTATGAGCTCTCCTCTCTCTCTCTTTCTTTCAGGCCTCTGACCTCAAGTGAAAAAACGATGGTCTTGAAGGGGCCTGGAGGTGGGCAGAGTCCTGGCAAGGTGTGGGCCCTGCAGCTTGGTTGCCCTGCCTAGCAGCTGGAAGGAGCTGGGCCCAGCTGGGTGCCCCAGCAGGAAGAAGTCTGCACCCACCAGCACCCTCTCTGGTTTCGAAGCATCCTCTCACCTGTTCCCTCGCCAGGGGGGAGGGAGGCAAGGTGGGGCTCATTCTCTCATTTGGCAAAGGGAACCAAGCCACAGAGAGGGGAAGTAACTCACCTGAAGCCCCAGTGCGGAAGCCAACCTATTACAGCCCACTGCCTCCTGGGCTTCCCCCTCGGCTCTCCCTCTGTGTTTCCACAGTCCCCGTCCATCCCTCCACCGCTATACCCTCGTCTCTGCATTCTGGTGGTTAGTTCCCTTCCTTCCCTGATATGCCTAGACATGGGCTCCTGGGCATGGATCATGCAGACTCATCTCGCAGTCCCTGGCACCAGCACGGAGTCTGGCAAGGGTGACCTATGAATGGATGACAAGAAACAATAACATCTGTGGCTAAGATTCACTGTGGGCTTGCTGCGTGAGAGGCACTATTTGAAGAGTTTCCACCAATCATTTCCTCTTCACCCTTGATTCTTTATGAAGTAGATAATATTATTATCCCCATTTTACAAGATAGAAAACTGAGGCTTGGAAAAGTTAATTACTGCCCAAAGCCCATGAAGATAATAAGCAACTGCAGTCAGGATTCAAATCTGACTAGATAGTAAAATGTGTTATGATGGTTGCAGTCCTAGCCACACATCAGAGTCACCCAGGGAGCTTTTCAAAAGACAGAGGTCTGCCCCTCCTGCCTGGCCCTATGGAATCAGAGTCTTCCAGAGTCTGGCCTGGGTGAGTCTGATGCCCTCTCCTCGTTGGCAGCCACAGGTAAGGGTTAACCTCCTGGCATTTGGTAGCAGAACGATCTGGGCTTGAGCCCTGGGTCTACCACTAACTGGGGTGTGATCTTGGGCAAGCCAATTCGCTCCTCTGAGCTGTAAACTAATCTGTACAGCAGGGCAGCAATAAAAGCTGGCTCCCAGAGTCACCATGAGAATGGACAACACGATGGGCCAGGAGCACTGAGGACCCAGAGACTAGGCCGACTCTGGGCCGGGTACCCTCATGGTCTCTGCAGTTCCCTTCAATCACCCTCCAACAGTTAGCCTTTACAGAATTAATAACAAAATCAGATAAGTAGGCCCAGAGACTAGGGAACTGAGGAACTCAGCCTGGAGAGAGTGGTATGACTCCCTCATTCTGTGGCCAGGGCCTGCAACACCCGCTTACACACACACACACACGTGCACACACACACACCCCCATCGGCTACGCAGAATTGGCTCCAGTGCAAGAGTCATACGCAAGCCCCAGGAAGCAAGCAGTGGGTCTTGCTGTGCTGCTGCGGTGAGGGCCTTCAGACCCCTTCCTCACTGCCTTCCCCAAACCTGGGTTCAGAGCCACTGCAGGGACCCCGTGCACCAGGTGGTACAGTAAAGGCTAGCAGGTGTGGGCAGGCATGAGGGCCACAGGCATCTGGGAAGGGTTTTGTAGTAACTCCTCTCAGTTTATGGCCCTTCAACAAAGACTCTTTGAATGTGATGGAGGCCTTGACTCCTGGGGATGACATCAACTGTGGTGAGTCATCACTCCCGGCAGCAGCTCTGGAGGACTCAGCCCGGGGATCTGCAAGGAAAACTCACAAACTCACTGAAGTGGGCCTGGAGGAAAAGAGGCCTGCCCTGGGCGCGTGAGGGGCACCAGAGAGGAACAGGTGGCAACCTGCTGGAAGTGGGCAATTTCAGGAGCTCCTGAATATGCCGGGCTCCGCACTGCAAGGGGACACAGAACCAATGCTGGCAGGACAGCAGGGTCAGGGTAGATGACCAGACGGTTCCCAACTGTTCCCCGGGGCCAGGGACGGCAGGAGGGCGGGGAGGGGCACAGAGGAAGCCACCAGCAGGAGAGGGGAGGCTAAAGGAGGCCTGCCCCTCAGCTCCCTAACACACGCAGATAGTCACACATGCTACACACACACCCATCCAGATTCACGCTCGTAAAACCACACTCATACACACACTCTCACCTATTCACAACACTCCCACGAACACTCACACACACCCTGATACAGATATCCATACACACACATTCACACACTCACACGTATATGCACACATATCCATACACACACCTTCCCCCACTCTCATCCCATAGTAACACACCCTGACACCTTCACACACTCACACACACATCCACACACAAGTCATTCGTGGAGACGCTCTCACACATTCACACACCCACACTCATCTACCCTGATCCATATACTCACACCAAAGCAACTCAGACTTAATTTGCTTGATATTTTGGGTTCCAATTACAGCCTCGTTTGAAAAGGCTTCTGCAGCTAAAAACTAACCCCTCCCAAATAAAGCCACCCATTAGAAACCCTTCCACGTTATAGGTGCTGAAGCAGGGGCACCGCAGGGGCAGATGTTTGCCTGGGGACCCACAGAGAGTCTGCAGCCCACTCTTTCTTCTCTAGCTTCCTCTTTAAAGGTCTGGAGATCTTCGGCTGCACTTCCTACACACAGGGTTTCAGTTTCTCTGATGTGGGCACATTTTCTGGATTCTGCCCTTATCAGTAAAACCACCTTCTCAGAATATTAGATTTGGGTATGTCTTCACACAGCATCGAACCCAATTAACTCATTCTCTTGGAAGCAATGCTAGAAATGGCTGAGCAAGAAGTATGAACTGCAGGTGATATGGGCTCCTGGCAGAGCCTGGCACACGTAGGTGCCCAATAAATGTTAATCTCATGAATGTATGAGGAAAGTGTAACAATAGCTCGTGTGTAGTGAGCCCTTATTATGTCCTGGGCGCCATGTACTTTACCTGCCGAGCAGTGGTTCTCAACCCTGGCTACACAGAATTTCCCGGGAGATTTTTAAAAAATATTTATGCCAGGGGCCCACATCCAGAGATGTTGATTCAGTTTGTCCAGGCATGGCCTGGGCACCAGCCTCCCAGGTGATCCTGATTCACAGCCCTGGAGATCTCCACGACAACCCCACTCTTACTGTTCCCAGTCGACAGATGAGGGAACAGAGGCACAGAGAAGTTAAATAACTTGCCCGAGGGCACACAGCTATCAGGTCCTAGAACTGGCAATTTTAAGATATGAACCTTAAAGGTCTGAGGCAAGAAGGTGAGTCTCCCTCTGCTCCTCTCCTCTCCAAGAATGTCACTTCAACCCAAGGCTGCCCCACTCCAGGGAGCAAACCTTGACTGTCCCGGCCCTCAGTGACCTTGGGCCTGTCTGCCTTCCTATTCCCATTGCCCTGCTGCCGATCCCCACTGCTCTGAGCATCAACACTCAGCACCTGCCTCTCAGGAAGGAGCTTTGCCACCAGCGAGAGACAGTCTCTCACGGGCTTCATCTTCTGAGCAGATCTGGGAGGGAACTGGACTGCCACTGCTCTCATTTTGGCCAGCCTGACATATGCTCCAAACTAGAGAAGGCTCTCCAAGCAGCACAGTATTAGGGAGAAAGATTCAGCCAGGTCTGGCTTCAAATCCCAGTTCAACATTTAAAAGCTGTGCAACTTTGAACAAGACACTTCGTCTCTCTGAGCCTTGGTGTCTTCCATAACACAGGAATAATGCCACCTACTTCAGGAGAGACTTTTGAGAATGACTTGAAGTAACAGACGTAAAATACTAGGCAGAGGGCCTAGCAAAGCATACATTCAGTATAGCACAGTGGTTGTTGTTACTGCAATTATCGTCAATGATATTAGCCTTCTTTTCTTTCCCTTGAACTGTTGTCTATAATTGCCAGGAAAGATAGGTTTGTGCAATTTTCCCTCTGGGTCTCAGTTTTCTCACCTGCAAAATGGGGTGAAATGACCTCCTTCAGCTTAGTTGCAGTGAAGGTCAAATGTGGTTCTGCATGTGAAAATGCTTTGTTAAGCATAGCCTGCTCAGGTGTAAGGAGCAACTAACATGGACAGAGAGCTCCAAACAGGTGTAGGGGTCTGAGAGGGCTGTTTTTCTCAGATTAGTGAAATTTGAACATGCTGAAATGCTATGATGTGGCCAGTGGAACTTCATAAGCAGAATTTCCTGTCCCAGCCTGGGAATGGCTTGAATAAAATGGAGGTGACCAAAAGGAGCTGGAACCTGGAAATTGGTTTAGCATTCCCACTCCATCCCCTTCTGACCCCAGGGCAGGACGCTACAGTCAGGCTAACTGCAACTGCTGGAAGAAACAACAACTAAACGATAATAATAATGGCCCATGTTCACTGTAGTGGGTTGAATGATGGCCTCTAAAATGATAGGTCCATATCTTAATCCCTGGAGCCTGTGAACGTGACCTTATTTGGAAGAAGGGTCTTTTGAAGATATAATTAAGGATCCTGAGATGAAGAGACCATCCTGGATTATACAGGTGGGCCTTAAGTCCAATGACAAGTGTCCTTATAAGACACAGGGGAGATTTGACAGGAGAAGGCGACATGATTATGAGGCAGAGGTTGGAGTTATACAGTCATGAATCAAGGAATACTGAAAGCCCCCAGAGCTGGAAAGATTCTGAAAGATTCTCCCCTAGAGCCTCCACCGGGAGTGCAGCCCTACCAATACCTTGACATTGGATTTCTGGTCTCCAGAACTTTACCAGTTTGTGGTAATTTGTTAGAGCAGGCAAAAAACCTAATACATTCATTGAACACTTACTGTATGCCAAGTCCTATTATAAGTGTGGTGCCTGGACTGAGTCATTTAATAATCACAATAACCCAGTGAGGAAGGTATTATTACCTGTATTTTATACATGAAGAGATTGAGATGCAGAGGGATGAGGTCATATAGGTAGTAAGTGGCAGAGACAAGATGTGGACCCAGCCTGGGTCCATTCTCTATGGACACAGGTTAGGCAGGGCCCTAGCTGAGATGGGGCTTCCCTCAGATCACAGCACAGCCACAGCAAATGAGCTGCCTCCCAGACAGGCTGATAGGAGGCCAAGTCCCCTGAGTGACTAGATCCCACTGATTGACAACAGGGAGAGGCAGCCACGTGGCCCCAGCTGGGGGAAGGAGGTTAGTGATCTGTGGGATGCAGAGAGGCTTGGGGGGGTCCATCCCAGGGGGCCTGGGCATGTCTGCGAGAGTTCTACAGCCAGGAGGAAGCTTGTGGCCTCCAAGGGAGCTAGCTGCTCCCAAGAGAAAGCCTGTCCCAAGCCGGAGGAGGCCACGCTTCCAGGAGGGGCAACAATAGCTACTTCCCCGACCTCTCCAGCTTCCCCTTGCCATTCCCTGAAGGAAGTCCTCTCCAGCCACACTGGGAAGCTGGGCCTCAGGTTGATTTTTTTCTAAATGCCTGCAAATGGATCACCCCATCTTGCCAAGAAACCCTCCTTTGGTAAGTTTCCCAGGAAGCTCCAATTCCTCACTTCTGTGTTATTATCTGTTTATTTGCCTATGTCTCCCACCAAGCCTGTGAGCCCTTCGGGGGTCAGGCATCATTTGTTTCATGTTTATATCTCCCAACTTCACCCTCACCCCTCTAGCACAGGGCTTGCCTGAGTTAGGCAAAAATTGAGCATTGATGGAGGAATGAATGAACAAATAATGCACACATGAGTGAATGAATGAGCTTAATGGATTCTGGAGTGGCCATATGCCTCTTACCATATTACATTTATTGTCATCAATGCATACAATCAATAGTCTTTTTCAGCAATTACAAAGAACTCTAATGAATGCCAGCTGTTTGTCACAGTGATCCCACCAGCACCATTTAGCTCAATATGCACTTAACAGCCTAGCTCTCATCTGATCCAACAGTTGAAGTATAATATAATATTAATAGCCAAACAGAGGCCTGATGTTAACTTTTCTGAGGGCTGTGATCTTCCATCCCTTTGGCTGGCCCTTAAGCAAGAGGGTGCAGAATGACCAGCCTTCTGAAAAATGCCTGCCTTGGCTCTCACCCACCAAACTGAGCTGGGAGTGCCGCTCTAAAACACATTGGCCTCAGAATTCAGAGTGCACTCTAGCTGCCTCCCCGGAACAAGGGTCCAGGTAGGGATTGTGGACAACGTATGCTTCCCCTTCTCGTGAAACACTATTAGGTTCTTGAGGTTTGGCTGGAGACCTCAGAGAGGCTGCTTGTCGCCTATCTTGGGGCTAGAGCATGAGCTGGGGGGCCACTGGGCAAGATGGGGCGGGACAGGCCAGCCCTCGAGGTCCTGGGAGAAGAAGGGTAAGATTCCTGCTCCTTCCTGCATTCCCCACCCCCACCCCGCCCCAACCTCCAGCCCCACGTTGTAAGGCACTGGGGTAGGAGGGGCATCGATGGTGGGACGAGCTTGAGAGAGTAATTCTGGAGCTTTCTAAGTCTCTAAGTAAGGCATGTCCTTGGGTATTTCTTGAGTTCTTTCGCATGATTGACACCACGTGGTCCATAAAATCTCTTACAGAGTTAGAGGTGCTAACCACATGCAATTCAGTCATAATTTACATTGTGCCAGCCCCGAGAGAAATGCAGCCACAAGGGAAGGATGGATCTTGGAAGGGGAGGCAGGAGTGGATCTCCCTGTCTTCCACTCTATCCTGGTCCCAGTCCAGGGTTCTGGCATTGCCCACAACCAGCATCCAGTGGCCACACTTGTCTGGACTTGGGCCTGGGGTGGACTCTGGAAGATCAAGAAGACTCGGACTCTGGTCCCCGAGTAGCTCTCAGCCTAGTAGAGAGGGCAAGACACCAACACACAGAGCCCTGATACAGGTGCCTGAACTGAAGGACAGGGCAATGGAGATGGGCCTGGAAGGCTCTGCACAGGTGAACATGGTAGAGCAAGCAGAGCATAAGCAAACCTATGGAGTTAGGAAACTGAGGGGGTAAGTGGGTAGTCCCGGGGGATGGGAGCAATGGGACTCTCAGGTAACCTCCAACATTAGCACAGAAACGAGAGAATTATGAAGCCAGGTTAGAAGTGTGAAACCAACATCAGCTCATTTACTCTCAGGATAATTTGATAAGGTGGGGACAACTGCTCTCCCATTTTGCAGAGAAACAGACCAAGGCTGAAGGAGATCAAGGCCACAGAATTGGACTGGTGCGGGTGGGACTCACACATGGGTCATCTGAGGTCCTTCCCAGCTCTTTCTACTCTTAATCACTTTTTCACTCGGGAGACTGGAAACAGATTAGGGAGAGCCTTGAATGTCAAGCCAAGGAGACTAAAATTTATGCAACAGGCAATGGGGTGCCTTGAAAGGTTTCTGAGGAAGGCTGCCGCTGACCATTTTAGGAGGCATCACCACTTCACCTCGAGCTGCTGTCCCGGCAGTCGGGCCCCTTCCTTTCCCTTGCCAAGCAGAGGGTGGAATTGGGCGATTTGGAATGTGGAGCGAAGGCGGTCGTTTGGCAACAGCAGGAGACATATTTTCCTGCAGCCTCTCAGCACTTGTCATGTGATGCCCTGGGCAAAATCAAGCTGCCCTGGGAACGGCCCAGGGCGTCCCAACAGATGAGCTTGTATGAATTCAGCCAGGGCAGGCAAGCAGCTGGCAGAATGAGTTCACAGCTTCAGCAGGAGCTGTGAAATCTCACCTACGCTGAACAGGCTGATAGAGGCCTGGAGACTTGGGGTGACCTCCAGAGCTGGGAAGGACTTCAGTCCAGTGTCCCCAGGATGAGAAAACTAAGGCCCAGACTGACGATGTGACTTGCCCAGCATATCGTGTTCCCACAGTTATCGACTACCCAGGCCACTCTCACCCACTGCCCTAAGAAGGTGAGGCACAGGGAAGCGCTTGGTACACAGTAGGCACCCAGTAAAGGAATGGATGCATAGCTGGGCCTGGGGTGCTCACATATAACAGCTCGATGCCATTGAGTAGGGGGAAGCAAACAATGTAAGAAATTTGTCCTGCAGCTGTTACCAAACACACTGCTTCTTTCTACAGATCTTCCTGCTCCACTGTGCAGAGACCTGCTCTCTGTGGGATGCTGGAGCCCCATTTGGCTCTGAAATGGGATTTGAGTTTAAGGGAACAGCCAGAACAGATGGTGACCCTGAAGTCATATTTTGAAACAGCCTGACTCTTGTTTAATCTAGATGAAAGTACAGTTTGATGGCCTCCAAATGTTAGCTGGAGGAAGAGCCTGTGCACCTCCAGAGTAATGGGAGAGGGAACCAGACCCTCCAACGTGCATACCAGGAGACGTCCCTAAACGGAGGCCTGAAACTGAGGGTGACCTCGGGGGCACCCAAGGAGGATGAGCCTCGAGCCTCGCCCAGCAGATGCGGGGGAAGGATGTGTAATTCTGTGCCAGAGAGACCTGCATGCAAGGCCTCATCCACTTACTAGCCTTGTGCCAGTTCCTTAACTCCCCTGAGCCTTAGTTTCATTATCTGGACAGAGAGATGACAATACCCAGCTCTCAGGGTGGTGGTACAGGGTAATGTCAGGTGCTGAGCACATCTTACTTATCTGTCCATTCATTAAGTTACAAATATTCTCAAGCACCAGCCACCAGGTGCCTGGCACTGCTACTGTGGGAGATTCACGGGTGAACAGGACAGATGTGTTCCCTGCCCTCATGGCGTGTATGCTCTAGCACTGTGTTCCTGGATGGGCAGAAAAACCACCTGAGGACTTTAGAAGACTGATTCTCAGCTCCATACCAATCAGGACCTCTGGGGAAAAGGCCTAGGCCTCCACATGTTTTAAAAGCTCCCTAGTGACGCTGTTGTGCACAGGGTGCGGTTCATGGTTTCAGGGAGAGCTCTCACCCACCAAGGGCTTGTCTTCTCGGGCTCTACTCTGAGTGTCTCACACAGCCTGGGAGGTGGGACCTCCACTACCCCTTGTCCAGATAGGGAACCAACCCTGCTTCTGAGCAATTTGCCCAGGTCACACAGCTGATAAATGGAAGAATTGGGATTTGAAGTCCAGCTGATGTTTCCAAAGCTCAGCTCTAACCAGGCACTGCCAGGCACAGAAGAGACCCTCAGTGTATGTGAATTCCTGTCCCCCGTCTTTCCTCCCACATCCCTGAGGATGGGACAGACGGACAACATGTCTACACTCAAGCAGCAGCAAAACTTTGGAATTTGAGGGTGGTGTGATGCCACCCACCTGAACATCAGAAAACCCAGTTCTAAATCCAGTTCTTCTATATTCTGGCTGTGTGACTCTCATCATGTCCCTTGTTCTCTCTGAGCCTCCATCTTCCCCTCTGTAATTTAGCAGAGCCAGAATAGAGGATCCTGAAAGTCCAACATTTTCTGGGTCCTCAAGGTCCCCGGTGGATTTTGATGGGAGCGAGGTATTTGGGGGACCCATGGACCCTAAGAAGGGAGCTTAGAAGCCCCAGCTACCCAAGGTGCATGAATGGTGAACTGTGCTTCTCCCACAAGGAGCATGGACCACACAGAGTAGGAGGCTGCCTCCAAAGAGATTCTTAGAAACCTTGAACTTGAGTGGGACTGGCCAGTCTCTCGCATGCATATGCATAAACAACATTTTTCACATTCCACCCAACCTTCCCATGCTCATGCACCCACACACTTATTCCTGGAAAGGTAAATGCAGATTGAGGAGGGAAGTTTCTTACAGCCACCAACACACACACACATCTATTCATTCAACTACCATTTATTCAGCACATGCTGTATGGCACCACTGTTCTAGGTGCTGGGGATCCAGCAGTGACAGACAAGTTCCTTCCCTCGTAGAGCTGAAAGTTCTAGTACAAGAGCTATGGAGAGCAGTGACCTCCATCTTGTCAATAGCCAAAAAACAAACATGTCAGTAGCCCCTTCCACATACAAGTGCGTTAGGTAACTATTGATGGAGGAAACGTTTATACAAGAACGGGTTCTTGTACCCACTACCATAAGTCCAAGCCTCCCCCACCAACTCGGGACCTCAAATCTATATATAACATCATCTCCACTAAAGCATCACCATTAGAGAGAGGGGACCCTATACCTGGGGGCCTGGGTCTAGCCAGAGCCCCCCAGAGCTTGGAAATTTAATTAAAGCCTCCTGCCCTATCTTTAAAAGCACTTAAGTTTTGCACTCCGTAATAATTGTGGGCTGTTTAACATAAAAATATTCTAAATTATTTTCCACTTGCTACTGGACTCCCTGAGTTATCAACCGCTGAGTAAAATGGATGCAGGAAACAAACAATGTGGCTTTGCACACTGCTGTCACACAGCCAAGGACCACGAGCACACCCAGTTTGAGAAGCAGGTCTCTAAAGGAATGGCCTGGACAGGAGTGGGTAATGAATCACCCACCTCCCACCATCTCTAAAGGAATTGCTTCCCATGTGAAAACATCTAAGAACTTCCCACCCAAGTTATTTCCCCGCAAGACCTCTCTGTTCCCTGGCAAGAGAATTCTGCATGTGCTTGTGGATACACATTCTGAATACAGAGATCCAGAGAGAGAAATCAGAAGAGATAATATAAGATCTGGATGAGCCTCAGAGATGGTCCAAGCCCTTCCTTTCACAGATAGGAAGAAGCTTTTCAAAGCCAAGACTAACTGGAGACTAACTGCAGAGGGCAATTCTTAGAATCCTTTTCTCGTGTGACCTTCACAACCTCTCAGCCAGGCAGCTGTGATGGCCTGGGAGGCTCTGGGTGGCCAAGGTAAGACCAGAGACTCTGCTCCAGGCTCTCACTCAGCCCTGCTTCCCTATCATTCTACTGCAAGTCTTTCATATACACTTCTCTCGGGCAACACAGAGGTGGAGACCCTGTGCCCCTCCCTGAAGCCATAAACTCTCGGGTAAGTAGAGGCAAGACCAGGGCAGGAAAGAGCACCCAGAGGCTCTCAGCCCATGGACCCTGGGCTATGAGCACTGGGCAGGACCCAAGGGGCAGTGGAAGCCCAGATGCTCACCCAGGGCCAGGCTCGGGAAAGCAGCTACTGGACAGAGGTTCTGCTTTCATGCTGGAGACCCCCCACTCCAGCCCTGTCCCATCCTGTCCTGTCCCATCCCAGCCTCCCCGCCTTTACCAGGCTCAGAGAATTGACTGCTCAGGCCTCACCAGCAGCTGCTTCCATCCTATCCTCATCCTGTTGCCTCTGCCTCATCCTGTTGCCTTTTAACCCACCAGCCCCACCCCCTTTCCTGGCTAAATCTATTCACACCTCAGATCTCATCTTAAATGTCACAATTTGGGGAGACTTTCCTGACACCACAGTATTAGAGTGGCCAGGCATGTGCTTTCATAGCTCCCTGCACTTCTTCATGACGCTTTTTACTGTTTATAGACCTTTAGGGTTTTTTCTACAACCCTTTATTTAGTGTCTATGTCCCCCATTAGATTCTAGGCTCCATGAGGAAGGGAACCACGCTTATCTTGTTCATCATTTTATAGCCAGCATGTACCACACTGCCTTGCACACAGTAAGCAGTTAAATATTTATTAAATAAAAGTGAGTGAACAAATGAGTGAATGAAAAACCTACCAGGCTATGACAGGCAGGATGACCATTTATACCTAGAAATTTTGGCATTAATTCTATCCAACTCACCCACCCATACTTGCAAAGTCCTTGCTTATCTCCCTGCGCTGGAAGGTCAATGATTCTGAACCCTGAAAATGAATGGCACTGGCCTGGCTCTCCCCATCCTTAGGTAGATGGGCTTGCAAGTGACTCTGATGGAAGAAACCAGGTACAAGCAATGCTGAGGGAGGCCATAGGAGGGTTTAGGAACCCTGTCAGCACTGAGGTTGAACCTCGTCACCATGGCCATTCCCCTTCATTGAGGGATCATGGTGTGCCAGGCACTGTGCTAAGAGCTTTGGGGACATGACTCCATGTACTCATCCAAAGAACTCTGAGATAAGTACTATTATCATCTCCACTCTACAGATAAGGAAACTGAGGCTAGAAGAGGACTAGTAAATTGTCCAAGGTCACCAGCTAGTACGTGCAAAGCCTAGAACCAAACCAGCCCTGCCTGACCCCTAGCCCCAGCACTTGACCACCACGCTACAAGGCGTGCCCCTCACTTCTGTTTCGCTCCCATCAGCCAGGGGCCGGGGTAAGGTGTAGATTCTGATGCAGCAGGGCTGGGGCTGGACCAGGGAACCCTGCATTTCTAACAAGCTCCCCAGTAGTGTTGATGCTGCTGGCACAGGGACCATACTTTGAATACCAAGTCTATAAAGGGAGAAAGAGGATTTCAACAGGGCTGGGAGAGTATTCCAGACTGTGGGGCAGCGCTAGCAAAGGTAGGAGGAGGGAACATACTTGTAAATTCAGAGACAAGTGGAGTTCAGCGTAGTTGGAAGCCTAGGCACCATAGCTGGAGCCAGGGCACCGGGAGCGCTGGGAGGGGAGAAGACGCCTTGAGCTCCAGTCCGGGGAGAGTGGAATTTAAGGTGCTGTAAGGGAAAGCAGGGAAGGGTTTTAAGGGCATGTGACATAATGGGACCTGCCACTCGGGTTGCTGTGAGAAGATGCACTAGAGGACAGAGAGATGGGAGGACCTATTGGCCAGGACAGGGAGCTGCTGTGACAGTCCCTTAGTGAGCACGACACAGGCCTGAACCCAGTGGGGCAAAGGGATGAAAGGAAGAGACTGGATGCAACAGACCTTGCAGGAGCAGAATCAGTTTCTTCGAAACAGAGCTACAACACTCTTTGCAGGTGCTAAAAATTTCTCAACCAACCCATGCACTGCAGCGACAGTGTGGAGATGAAAAAGCTGATGGCAGATATAAATTTAGGTGCACACAATTCCAATAAAGTCTCAAACAAAACAACTCTTAGAAATGGGGCCCACCAACCAGTTCTTCCAATCGGCCGTACAGTCTCTGTGGTGACCCAACCTTTTCCTTTCTTTGCAGATTAAGTATCTGAGTCCAAGAACAGAAGTGACTTGGTCAAGCTTCCCATGGAGGGTCCAGACCCCAGGAATCCTACCACTAGCTTAGTGCTGTGCACCTGAGAGCACTTCCTTCAGCAGAGAAAGTGAGGACATTCAGCCGCAGTTTGCTAGCAGCCCACACCTGCAAATATGAAACAGGAGAAACCATTCCACTTCTTCAACTGGAAGCTCATATTCTAATAAAAGGGGAGGGGGGAGACGCTGAAATGAAGCCATCTACTCTAGACAGTTAAGCCCGAAATAAAATTAGAAAATGTGTCACGTGGAAAAACTCTGCAGTGAGAAATGCTTTCTTCTTTCCCTCCCTTTTTCTTTCTGTGGGAGAGAGAGCAATTTGGCATTTTAACTAGACAGGGAAGGAGAGCAGCTGTGGTCTCCATTTTGTACCAAATACACACAGCCGTTGGGCACAGTTCTGTATCCTGACCCACGGAACAGGATGTCAGTGAAGGATGGGAACTGGACTGAGCGCTGCTGAGTTGAATCACCTCCCCCAACCGCCGCAAAGTTTGGATGAAGTGAATTCAGATATTCTAGAATGCTCCTGCTAACAGTGCTTTTAGGAGTCACCTGGCCCAACCCCTTCATTTCCCAGATAAGGAAACTGAGGCCCAAAGAGAGCCAGTGATTTGCCCAAGACAGAAGAGCAGAGGGACAGCAAAGTAGACCCCCTCCAGTGCCTCCAGTGTACTGGGGCCCCACCATGGCTGGTGGTGACCTGAATGAATATAGCAGGCTTCCACTGGGTTATTCGTTTAACAAGCATTGACTGAGTACCTGCCAGAGCCAGGCATGGGGCTAGGCGCTGGGGGTTCAGGGAGAATAACCTTAGCTTGGACTCGCAGGGTGCCCCACCCCTGACATTCCAGCCACCCTGGGGGCTGTGAGCTTTGAGATCAGGCTAAGAGGAAGGATATTCTTGGAGATGAGGCCAAAACAGCACACTGGTAGGACTTCAGAGGGTCTCAAATGCCATGCTAAGGAGTGTTACAATCATTTCCTATGGCTGCTGTAATAAATTATTGCAAATTAAGTACTTAAAGCAACACAAATGTATTACCTTACTGTTCTGTAGGTCAGAAGTCCAACACAGATCTTGGATAAAAATTAAGCAGATCATGCTCCTTTCTGGAAGCTCTGAGGAAAAATTCTTTTTTTTTTTTTTTTTTTCTTTTTCCAGGTTCTAGAGGCTGCATGTATTACCTTGGCTTGTGGCCCCTTCCTCCATCTTCAACACCGGCAAAGACTGGTCAAGTCCTTCTCACCTCACCTCCCTCTTCCCCTTTTAAGGACGCTTGTGATTACACTGAGCCCACCTGGGTAACCCAGGATCCACTCCCTTTTTGAAGGTTAGATGATTATCAATACTAATTCTATCTGCAACTCTAATTACCCTTAGTCTGGTAACCTAACATATTCACAGGTTCTGAGGATTAGGATGTGGACACAGTTGGAGGGCCAGTACTCTGCCTATCACAGTTGGTTAGCACGGGAAGATGACAAAAGGTTCTAAGGCAGGGGGTGACATAATAAGTTTTACACTGCTGCTCAAACTTTTACACTGGTTCTACACTGCTGCTCAAACCTTAACGTGCATGTGAATCACCAGAGAGCTTGTTAACATGCAGATTCTGATAAACTGGGTCTGTGAGTGGGACTGGAGATTCTGCATTTCTACTAAGTTCCCAGGTGATACTGATATTGCTGGTTGGTGGGCCACACCTGAGTGGCAAGAAGCTAGAAGACTCCCGCGGCTGCAATATAGGGGGTGGGTAGAGAGAATGGAGGCCAGGAGACAGACCTGTTTGCCGAAAACAAAGTCAGAATAAGCCAGGCACTAAGACTGTGCAGCTGGAAGGGGAGAAGCAGCTGGCTCACCTAACTTCAGATGGTTCTTTGTGTGACGCTGTTGAAACTGCATGGATTTAGGTGTAGTTTGTCATCGGCTTTTGGACTCTCTGTTCTACAGGATGCAATGGTTATAACTTTCCAGCACTGGAAAGGCATACCTTCACTTTTCTTTCATGAAATGTATTCCATCCCTGACGT
This sequence comes from Platanista minor, assembly GCA_004363435.1. Taxonomy (NCBI): domain Eukaryota; kingdom Metazoa; phylum Chordata; class Mammalia; order Artiodactyla; family Platanistidae; genus Platanista; species Platanista minor. Next base: position 51,368 of record RJWK010004205.1, read on the forward strand.
ATCTGTTACACCCAGCCCCTGCTCCCACCCGCTTTGGCCCCTCCACCATTAGCACCACCGTCAACACCATCACCATCACCATCATCACAGTGGATGGCTGGGGGTGGTCTTCCAGCAGAGCTGGAGGCTCACACAGACTCTGCTGTGGTCCGGGGTTCCTAATGCTAGGTTTTCACTAAGATCTCCACAGTCCCAGGCTTTGAATATTCATTCATGAATGTATTCAAACACTCATTGTGTCCATTTGGTGCCACGTCAGACGTTGAGGAAACATGGGTAAATAACATAGGGTTTCTGCCCTCAAGGAACTCACAGAGATGTGGGAGCAGGAAGGAAAGAGGTACAGAAATGGTCACCAATTACAGGCCCTATGCTTCCCTTATTACTCCTCATAGCAGGAATTATTGTCCCAATTTACAGATAAGGAAAACATGGATAAGAGAAGTCACTGGTCCCGGGCCACTCAACAGAGCTGAGATCTGATGTGGGTTCTGGGGTCCAGTGGCAGCTCTGCCTCTCACCTGTGTTGCGACCACGGACAGGACCTTTCCTTTCTGGGACTCAGGATTGTCACTTTTGAAAGGAAGCCACTGGACTTGCATTGCTTGTTCTCAACCCTGGCTGCACTTTAGAATCACACCAACAGCTTTTGAAACCTGCCCAAGACTGGACCCCAGACATATTAAGAATCCTGGACGCGGGGAGGACTGGGCTTCAGATTCCTCTTGAATCCCCGAGGTGACTCTAAGGTGCAGCCAGGGTTGAGAACCACCAAGGTCCTTGTGACCTGAGCTCTTGCATTCTAATTTCCTGAAAAAGCCTCTTCTCCTCTAGTCCTACCACAAGGCCCATGCCAAATGGATGAATGAATGGTAGGGGCGAGGGAGGAATCCCCAACTCCATTTAACTAAGGGCAATTTGGAGCAGTAATGCTGGCACCGTCCCTTGTGATGTTGTCATTTCCTCCTTTCAGTTAGAAAAATAGAAACAGTGGACAAAGGTGCGGTAAGTTAGGAAGGTATTCTCTTATGCTGTTGCAGGGAGTATAAATTACTATGCCTTTCCAAAAAAATGCAATGAAAGCCTTAAAAAAAAAAACAAAAAAACAAAAAACGGGCAAGCACTAGACCCAACAGTTTGTTTTAGGAATTTGTGCTAGGAAATAGTCACAGGAATGGTCAAGTACAGAGCTACAAGAATAGTGTCATGGGCTTCCCTGGTGGCGCAGTGGTTGAGAGTCCGCCTGCCGATGCAGGGGACACGGGTTCGTGCCCCGGTCCGGGAAGATCCCACATGCCGCAGAGCAGCTGGGCCCGTGAGCCACGGCCGCTGAGCCTGCGCGTCCGGAGCCTGTGCTCCTCAACGGGAGAGGCCACCGCAGTGAGAGGCCCGCGTAAAGCAAGAAAAAAGAAAAAAAAAAAAAAAAAAAAAAGAATAGTGTCATCACAATAGTGTTTATGGATGTAAACAATTGGAAACAGCCTAAAGGCCTAAAAGAGGCCTAGTTTAATTATGGGACATCCACATAATGAAATACTATTTCAATTACAAAGGATTTAGGGAAGAATATTCAATGTTCCAGAGGAAGTATATAGATAATTGTTAAGGAAAAACATGCCAAGCAACAAAATACAGTGTACAGAATGATCTATTCGCATTGTAACATATGTGCATGTTTAGGCACAGAAGATAAACTTGAAAAACAGTCCACCAAATGTTAGCAGGATTTATCTCTGAGTCATGCGAAAATATGCAACTTTTTTAAACTCCTTTTTTTTTTCCAACCTAGATTTTTACAATGACTATTGTTTTTATTATCAAAATATTTTAATGTTACTGAAAAATATAAATCTCTTCTTTCAAAGCTTGCTTACCTCCCTCCGCCTCCTCCACCTTCTGGTGGAAATGGACATCCCTACTTTAGTGTTGAAGAGGCTTGCTTGCACCCTCATTAGGACACTCAGGACAAGGTCCACAGCATTCAAGCCAGCTGCTGCACACTGGTCCCTACTACTAGACTGTGAGTCCTTCCAGGATGGGCACTGGGTCCAGTGTGGCTCTTTAGTCACCCTGCCACCAATCCCAGTGGGCCTCAGAGAGGGCAGGCAGCCAGGAGCTATGGGAGGAAGACAGAAATCTATAGTAGTAGCCAAAACACAGAACAGGGCAGCCAGATTTGAGGACTTCAGCAGACGTTTGCTTTGGGAGGAGACTAGTTGTAAAGACCTCCTGGTGGTGGAGGGGGCTTTTAAGCTGGGCTTCATTTGAGTCCCTCAGTGATAGGAGGGGTGACTCCCAGACAGACCTAAGGCAGGGCTGCACTCTGCAAGCCAGACTCTAGCCAAGCTCCCCAAACCAAAAAAGGGGCTGCCCTAACACCTGAAGTCAAGGGTCCTGCTCATTTAAGAGAGATATGAGGGCCCTCAGAACTGTTTTCTGCCCTGTCCAGTTCTTCAAGTCATCCATAGCATGCAACAAGTGTGAAACGAATTGGACTGGATAAAGTTGGGTTGGGATGGATTACACTGGATTAGGTTGGGTTGGGTTGAGTTGATTCTAATTGGAGATAAGAGGTGGGTTGCACTCAATAGGTGACCTAGGCCTCATTCTTGCCTCATTAGATCTTGCCCAGGAAGAGGTCTGGGGCTTCTCCAGGTTCTGCACTAACCCTAGACTTTTTTCTCTTGAATTGGGGTAGCGGAGGAAGGTGGTCAGTCAGCAAACTGGGCCTCTCCAACACCTCTGACCCACCTCAGCTCCCTGGGCTCTGTGTCGACAGCAATAGCTCAGGCCCCACAGCCACTCCTCCAACTTTGAAGCCTTAGTTACTCATCTGTTCTCCTCACTGCATATTAGTGTCTTAAATTGAATCTTCTTTGTTAAGAGTGCCTTGCTTTTTATAACCCTCACCTGTCCACCACCACTATGACACTCCCAGTATCCAATCATATCATGAGAAAATTATGTGATAAATCAGTCTATGCTAAGGAATTCATAGCTAAATGGAGGAAGCAGGGGTAACTTCCCTTACCAGATTTTAAAACATGTTACAAAGCAACAATTATCAAGACCATGTGGGATTTTTTAAAAACAACACATACACACAAGAAAGCAATCAATAGTATGTATAAAGATTCCACAAAAAAATTCTATTATTAAAAGAAAAATTTTATATGATAACCAGAAGCAATACTAGGATGGAGGAATAGTTTACATTTTAATTAGTATTTCAGGGAATCCTGGGTATCACTTTGGAAAAGGACTGACCTCAGAATACACTCCATGTAATCTATTTAATCAATGGTTCATTTTAAATGGATCAAGCTGTAGACTTTCAAAGAAAAGTCAAAAATAAGCTCATGTATTTAGCTAGCACAGAAAGATAAATGTGCAGCTTTTGACAAAATAGAGGCTTTCAGGAATAAGATGAGTGGGATAAGCTAGAAAATAAATTGTTTACACAAATAGATGTAATGAAAAAAAAAGATAAAGAGCAAAGTAACATTAGTGTAACTTCCAGCCTAACCAGTTATTAAAGTCATTAAAGAAAAGAAAACTAAAAGCCCTATAACGTGCCCTGATTACTCAGCCATGGCCACTCCACAGCTGGCAGAGCCATGGAAGACTCAGGATGACTTAGACACTGCAGAGGACATGGTAAATCGGCACATTCTCTCTAGACCACATTCTGGACCTGCCCATTCATTCCCTCTTTGATTCATTGAAAGAGTTTGGGGAGCGTCTACTCTGTGCCAGGCCCTGTAGGTTCTGGGGTTCAGAGCTGGGCAAGGCCCAGTCCCCACCTCACAGAACTTCCTGTGTAGTGGTGGGGGCAGACAAGTAATCAATGATCATGGTCCAGTCTGGGAAGCCCTGTGACTGAGAGATGGTGATATACAGTGTTAGCCCAGAGAGGAGACACTCAACATGCCTGGTAGAACAGGAGGACTTCCCAGAGAGGAATCTTAAAGGATGAATGAGGGGGTGCCAGGTGAAAAAGGGGAAAGGCATTCTCAAGAAGGGACTGGCCCATGCAAAGACACAGAGGTGGGACAGTGAATATCTCATCCAGAAACCTGCCAGCGAGCAGCTGGTGTGAGCCCAAGTCAAGAGGGATATCTTGTGAGTAGAGAACAGGAGGGAGGCGGAGGCCAGACCACAAGGGGTACTTGGGGGCAAGGAGCATGACTCCATCCTAGGTATGTGGAGAACCCAGAGAGAGCAATTAAACTAAGGAGCGGCATGATTCAATTCGTATCTCAGAAAGATCCAACTAAATAGATAATAAGAACTATCCAACTAGTTCTGTTATTTGATGGGCAAATCTGTTTGAGGGAATCTAGTCAAAGGAAATAATCTCAAAAGAAAACAAAGGCCATTTGTCTGAAGATGTTCCCAGCAGCACTATTTATCGTAATGACAAAATGGCCAAAGTCCATGTGGCCAACTCTGGATGAATGAGGCATGATCCACATCCTCAAGGTGCTCTCATAGGAGGGAGAGAGAAATAAACATACTGTCAGTACAGGGGGGACAGTGGCTGGTGCCTGGAGAGACAGGTGAAGGGCTGTGGCGGTTTAGTGATGAGAAAGCTCAGCTGGGGAGATCCAGGGAAGGCACCCTGGAAGAGGTGCCGTTTAAGCTGGGAGGTAGAATTAGGCCCTAAAGAGAAACAAGGCGAGGGAGTGTATTTTAGACAAGGAGATTCATCACACCTTGTGCAAAGTCAAGGAGACTGCAAAATCCCAAATATACATGGGTAGCTGTGTGTGGTTCAGTGTGCCAGGGGTTTTCAGCCTTAACTCTGCTGTAAAACATATAATGGCAGGACATTATGCCGCCACAGGCATTTCTAACTTTAGAGAAAACCAGAAATTTAGCCAGTAATTAAAACACTACAATCATTCATATTCATCACAACTTCTAATGGTATGTGAGCAACATGAGCTCATTACAGGCTGGGGCACAGGTAAGGCGGGAGGCCAGCGATGTAAAATCTTAGGTGTGACTCTTACCCCCTTCTCTTTCACTCAGGAAAGCACATCAGCTGGCCACCAGCAAGAATGAGATGATTAGAGGGAAAACCTGAACCTGCCCTGACTGGTATTCAGAGTTTTCCCCAAATGGCCAAGAAGCACATGAAGAGATGCTCAACATCATTGGTCACTCAGGAAATACAAATCAAAACCACAGTGAGATACCACTTCATAGCCACTAAGATGGCTGTAATCTGAAAAGTAGAAAATAACAAGTGTTGGCAAGGACATGAAAAAACTGGAACCCTTGTACACTGCTGGTGGGAATGTGAAATGGTTCAGCCACTGTGGAGAACAGTTTAGGAGTTCCCCACAATTTAAGCATGGAATTATGATATAAGCCCGCAATTCCACTGCTAGGTATACAACTGAAATAACTGAAAACAAGTACTCAAATCCATGTACCCAAATGTCATAAAAGCACTAATCATAATAGCCAAAAGGAAGAAACAGCCCAAAAGTCTCCATCAATGGAAGAATGGATAAACAAATTGCGGTAAACAACGGACTATTATTTGGCCATAAAAAAGTGAAGTCCTGGGGCTTCCCTGGTGGCGCAGTTGTTGAGAGTCCGCCTGCCGACGCAGGGGACACGGGTTCGTGCCCCGGTCCGGGAAGATCCCACATGCCGCAGAGCGGCTGGGCCCGTGAGCCATGGCCGCTGAGCCTGCGCGTCCGGAGCCTGTGCTCCGCAACGGGAGTGGCCGCAACAGTGAGAGGCCCGCGTACCGCAAAAAAAAAAAAAAAAAAAGTGAAGTCCTAACACATGCTCCAACATGGATGAACCTCAAAAACATTATGTTACGTGAAAGAAGTCAGATGCAAAGGTCACATATTGTATGATTCCATTTATATGAAATATCCAAGACAGGCAAATCCATAGAGACAGAAAGCAGTTTCATGGCTGCCACGGGCTGGTGGAGTGGGGATGGGGGGAATGGGGAGGGACTGCTTGATGGGAATGAGGTTTTCTTTGTAGTGATGAAAAGGTTTTGGAACTAGAGATGATGGCTGCACAACATTGAAAATGTACTAAATGCCACTGAATTGTCATTATGAAAATGGCTAGTTTTATGTTATGTGAATTTCACCTCGACTTAAAAAAGTAAATCAAGATATCCAAATGTCCAATATATATACGAAAAGGTAATCGACTTAATAATCAGGAAAACATACATTAAGACGACAGTAAGATTCTAACGTGCACCCATTAGAACTGCTGGAGTTAAGCCCACTGACAACACCAAGTGCTGGTGAGGATGTGAAGAAACAGAGGCTCTCCTACCAGTTTGACGGCCGTGAGCCCTGGCAAAACCATAGTGGAAGCCGTGCTGCCATTGTTCATTTGGAGGGCCTGACTACCCTGTCAGCCAGCACCGCACTTCCACGTGTACAACCAACGGAAATGTGTGCACATGTGCACAAAGAGACGTGGACAAACAGCATGTCAGAGACATGCCTACAATATTAGCCCCAAATGGAAACCACCCAAATGTCATTGGGAAAAAAATGGATAAATAATGGACAGTAAATTAATACAGTGGGATACTGTACAGAAAGGAAGATGAATTAACTACAGTGAAATGCAACAGCATAAATGAATCTCAAAACTTAATATTCAGGGAAAGAAGCCACCCCACATGTATAAAGCTCAAATAAAAAGAAAAACTGAACCTCAGGATTTGGGGATCCATGCTTAGGTACTATCATTATTTTCTAAAAGGAAGGAATCACCATAAAAGTCAAGGGGATGGTTACCTCTGAGGGGAGGGAGGGAATAATCACATCCAAGGGGCACAGGAGAGTTTCTGGGGGCTATTCCATTTCTTGACCCACTTACATTAAAGTTTGCTTTGTGAGAAATCATGGGACTGCATTTTTGTGCACACTTTTCTGAACAGATGATATATTTCACAATAAAACAGTTTAAAGAAAAGTAGGGCTTCCCTGGTGGCACAGTGGTTGAGAGTCCGCCTGCCGATGCAGGGGACACGGGTTCGTGCCCCGGTCCGGGAAGGTACCACATGCCGTGGAGTGGCTGAGCCCGTGAGCCATGGCCGTTGAGCCTGCACGTCCAGAGCCTGTGCTCTGCAACGGGAGAGGCCACAACAGTGAGAAGCCCACGTACAACAAAAAAAAAGAAAAAAGAAAAAAGAAAAGTAGATCATTTGCACATGTTTAACATTTTGTAATCAGGAACAAATTAGTTATGACACCACTGCCCCTGTCTCACAACAACTTCCTTATCTTCTAAAAGAGCAGGCATTCCAGTGACTCTGTAACTTTACCAGCTCGCCCTCACCCACTAGGGGCACAAGGATTGATGCGAGGGACAAGGGGCCAACGGACAAGGGTCTCTTTAAACAGGGTGAGCCAGAAAACCCTCAGGAGCTGAGAAGCCTGGGGTCTCTGGACCACGTTTCCTCATCTGAAGCACAGTCCCAGTACCCAGCTCTTGGAGTGATTGTGACGATTGGGTGAATGAAGGATAAACATATCACACATATGAAGTGGTTTACAAGTGTTAGCCTTAATTAAACTTCATGCCAGATTTAGTTTGTAGGAGGATATTTCAGGTCTAGGAAGATTCTCCCCTCGAGGGACACTGAATAGCCATCAATCACCCATCAGTAATGGGTGTTCCTAACTTTAGAGAAAACCAAAAATTTAGCCAGTAATTAAAACACTGCAATCATTCATTCTTCCCCTGAGAGTTTCCTGGCACTCCCCTTTTACATTAATGATAGGCACAGGACTTCCTCTGTGTTAGAAAAACAGCCCTGACCTGGCATCCAGAGAGCCAGGCGACAAACGCAGGAGGAGGAAGAAACACCAACTTTTCTTTCCCCAGACCTTCTTCATTTTGGGGGTGGGGTTGCAGCAGATTTCACAAAGACCACAGAATCTGAAGCTGCCTCTGCCGCCGAGTTGGCAGTACCTTATAGCACATGAAAAACTGCAACGTTCCGACACGGCCCACGGTGATGAGAAGCCAAAACTGTGCTCCAGCTGCCCTTTGGTCTGCAGGAAATGCCAGACTGGACACTCTGGCAGGAAAAGTCATTGTGTTTGAGTCTTGCTCCCAAGGAGGCAAGGATCTGGGCTGTCCCAGGCTTCATTTAGCACACAAAGAGTTAACCATGGCCACCCATTTGTCCTCAGTTTCCTTCACAGAGACAGAGGTTGTGTCCATTCCCCTCCCCCAGAACCCCGTTTCCCAGCACACTTATTCTATGGAGACTGTGTACTAATCTCCTAAATCCAAAAGCAGTCCGAGGCTACTATTTGGAGAGTGGTAGCTCTCCTGCAAAACTGCACGGAGAAAGGGCTGAGCAGGAAAGGACCAGAGTCTAGAGACCTTGGCACCCAAGCCCTGCCTTTTGCACAGGCCAGTTTCTAAGCCTCTCTCACCCTGAGTGTCCTCTTCTGTAAAAATGCCTGCATTGCTCTCCAACATAGCTATTGCAAGGATCAACCTGTAGTTTCGATCATTTATTTTGTGCCCAGTATGTGCCATGGTGTGGAAAGCATATTATTTCTAATATCTCTTTTAATCTTCACAGCATTCCTAGGAGGAAAGGTCGTCTAAGTATTCCCCTTTTTTGGATGGGGAAGCTGAGGCACAGAGTGGTGAAATTCATTGTCCAATGGCACCTAACACAGCCACAATTCAAGCCCAGGAAGCCTGAACACGCTTTAACTCAAAACTATTTTAACGCTGACTCCACTAGTCATGCAACCGCCTCTGGGTCCTGGTGGGGAAAGTGAGGCCTGGGAACAGAAGGTACCAGATCCCCTGGTCCCCAGTCCATAGCTCTTCCCATCACGCATGGAGTTACTGCCCACGATGGATGGGACTCTCCAGGTAACTCAGGGCTAACTTAGGCATCAGGGCAATTCAGTCCCGTTATTTCTTGCGCGGCAGAGCGCCAGGTGTCTCAGCTGGTGGTCGTGCTTCCGCACCTTGTACAGAGAGGGCACCAGCTCTGCCCTTACAATGAGCCAGCCAGCACGCGCGACCTGAGCGCGGGCCCTGGGTGAGCTGGAGCTAACTGTCCCCGCGGAGCCGCTGGCGCTGTCACTGGGCTTCCAAAGTCCCCCTCTGCCCAAGATTGGAAGGGCCGCGCCTAGCTCAGACACCTCGGGCGCCCGGACAG